>GL501448.1:0-10061 GCA_000149185.1 Mayetiola destructor
CTTTCTTCATTCATCCTGTCCTCCGTTCATTCAGTCCATACGATCTGAAACTAATGGTGCAAAAGATACAAGTCAGATTCAACTGATAACCATTAATGCCCTTTTCTCGCTTTTAACACATTCAAACGGCTCAGCAACATCATGAACATGCGAGAAAAAAAAAAATGTATCTAATGACTGCTGACCGGTACACAATAGAGTCATAAAAGAGAATATCCAAAACCAGCACAATTCAAATTTGCCATTCAAATTTTGAGCAATTTTTTTTTTCTTCTCTTTTCTTTGGAATTGTTTGAAATGATTTCTTTTTTTTGTTGCTATAGTCAGATGCTGCTTTGGGATTTCAGAATCGATGGATTTAGTAGCACGTGCGGTGTTTCGTTTTTGCGTTCGTTTTGGCTTTTATCGTTCACATAATTTCCTTTTAAAAAAAAAATGGATGGAAATAACATAACCCGACACTTATATGGGATACGAATGGAACTCGTATGATTTTCTTCGGAATATAAAATATAATTCGGAATATAAAATATTTAATAATATAATATAGAAAAATACAAAAATATTTGGGGCATCAAGCAATACATCACAATGAATCGTGAACACCATCACAATGATGAATATATCGATTTATTCAACATTTACCATTCTGATTGTCGATTCGTAATCTGATAAATTTTTTGATTTGCTTTTCAAATTTGCCGGACGGCTGGGTGCATGTGTGAAAGAAAGAAAGAATGAAAAGAGAAAGAACACACACACACACTGTAAATGTGTTGATGTGCCAACGAATAATAATTGATACTGATGGATAATTGGATTTGATTCTTTGGCTATGGAATTTCATTGGTACAAATTTATTCTGTGTCACGTAATACGTGGGCTTTATTCAGTTCTGAAACGAGTTCACATCCCCCAATTAACAATATCAGCACTTTGCATTTCGATAGCAAAAACAATTCGAAGAAATCATTTGTAATTCTCAATAAAAACAGAAAAATCAATAAAATTCTCTTTTTTCTCTCTCTCTTCTTCATGTTCTGACTTTCCATCAGCATCTCATTCCATATTCTATATTCTTTGTTGTCTGTTCGCATATAATTGGCTATAGGCAATAAAAACAAGTCTGCAAAGCAAAAGAGAACAAGCGAGATACAAACATAAATCGAATCGAAATGTAAATACTAAATAAATCAGTTGTGCGACAAACGAATGTGACAAACATTTTGCAAATTGATTGTGAAGTCGTTGATGAGAACAAGGAACATTCATTTCAAATGTGAAAATGATAAGGAGAGGGTGAAAATTGGGAGACGAAGAAAAACAGTAACTGTAAATTGTAAATGCTTACAATTTGTTGGAATACTTTTTGCCAAATGACAAATGAAGTATTTATGAAAAAAGAAAAAATGCTAAAAGAAATTGATATAGAATTTTTGTGTTCGATGTCACTTAAAATGCATATACATTTTTGGTTCTTGACACTTTTTTCACTCATAGCACTCGATAAGCTTCGCTTCATTTTCAATTTTCTCGTTCGTAAATTTCTATTTCGCGCTTAGTTTTAAGGCAGTGTCGAAGAGAGAGAGAAAAAAAAGAAAAGATGAATTCCATTGCTATTTTTTGTTCAAATCTATATCATATATAATCCAGTGATTTCGTATTTTTTCAAATTGCGAGCAAGCATCTAAATGGGAGAATCGTACGTTGAGAGCATTGACAAAATTCCAAATTCAATGAGACACACACACACACACACACACCACGAATCAATTTCTTTGTTGATCCAAGTGAAATGGAAAACATCACCAAAATGGAATACAGCCAACGCCATCATATCCACATTTTTGGTTCTTGACACTTTTTTCACTCATAGCACTCGATAAGCTTCGCTTCATTTTCAATTTTCTCGTTCGTAAATTTCTATTTCGCGCTTAGTTTTAAGGCAGTGTCGAAGAGAGAGAGAAAAAAAAGAAAAGATGAATTCCATTGCTATTTTTTGTTCAAATCTATATCATATATAATCCAGTGATTTCGTATTTTTTCAAATTGCGAGCAAGCATCTAAATGGGAGAATCGTACGTTGAGAGCATTGACAAAATTCCAAATTCAATGAGACACACACACACACTTTTGTTGATCCAAGTGAAATGGAAAACATCACCAAAATGGAATACAGCCAACGCCATCATATCCACAATTTGAGTTTACTATAAAGGATGAATGGAAACAACAGCGAAGAAAATGAAAAAAAAACAAAAACGATAAGAAACAACATAAATTACGTGGTGTGTCGCACAGAATTAGTGTCTACATACATACAAGATCACAATCTTTCACGAATGGTCCCTGCCACAAACACAAACACACACACACACGCAAAAATCCATAGGATAAAATGACGGAATAGTATTTGATAATAGAATTTATACGAACACCTTGAGTTGCTTAGATTTATATCATTGTTTAGTGCTTTGCAATTTTCCCATAACCAATTGTCAATTGCTGCGGAGAAGACACGACACCTGCAGCACTTCATAAGAACAATATCGTCCATAAAGTCAAAATCTGTTCAGAATGATTCGCATTCTTCGAAGCTAAGCCGAAGCATATAGGAATGTATGTTGGTATTTGTCATGAACCGGTGAGATGCATACCGTTCATTCTGTGATTGAAACAACAGCAACCAACACCCAACACACAATACAGCAAATCAAATCAAATAAATAAATAAATAGCACAACAAAAGGCGATAAGTCAAGTTTTCCGTAAATAAAATCGAAATAAAATGAAAATGGCATGGCAAGAGGCGGAATCGACCATACCATTTTTACTCGAAGTTTAACTTTTAGTTGGAAACAAAACAAAAAGTTAAAGAAAAATACATGATATCGCAAAGCGCAAAGTTGAAGTCGTAAAAAACTCACAAATTCAATGGAAAATGGGACAGATTGCAATTTATATTAACGACGAAAGAGCAAATTAGTTTTAATTTAGCAAATTTATCATTGTTGATGTGTTTGTATGTGTTGTAGCGGCTGAGCAACAATCGGACAAAACAGAATTGTTATGTAATTGCAAGAACGAAAAACGCATTTCAAATTGTTCGTTATGAACCAGTGAATACAATGAACGAAATACATAATTATACATTATGGCCTTCGGCCTCTGGTTTGAAAAAAAAAACAATTTCCATAGAGGAAAAAGTGGAGAGACGAAGAGAGAGAGAGAGAGAAATAAATGTGAATTTTTATTGTGAAATCCATTTCATATTTCATGTGTCCCATTCAAAAAGTGTTGTCTCAAAGAAAACAAAAATGGTTGTGCATTGTGGAATATTTGCTCGGAATCCTTTGTTATCAGCATCGGTGTACCGTCGCATGAGACCAAATTAGAGCTTCAGCTTGGATTTTTGTAACATTTTAACAGCGAAAAAGGAACGTTTTTCTGCGATTATGATTAAATATGAATTGTGTTACTTAGAGTGCTAACTATTCGTGGAAATCGTTTTTGATTTGCAGTTCATGGAATATGTATGAAAGTTCAGATTCAACAGAGAACAAAGTAATTTCGCTTTGATTCAGGCAAAAGTAACATTGTTCATCATAAATGCTGCACATATAATAAATAATTTGCTGTGTATATGATATCAATCATAAATATAAACTCTCATGGAAATTTCACTACACTTACGATAACAATTGTTTTCCGTTATCTCAAAGCATTTGATTCAAAATTTATTCTTTTCAACAGCATATTCAGTTAACAAACGCACATTCACCGAAGAAATCGTACCAATTACGGTTCTAGTAAACGGTTCAGAAAGAGGGCCAAATGGCAAACTAACAACGACGACGACGTCGATGAAAGATCATATTCATTGAATTCATAGCTAAATATAAAATACAAATTCATTTGAATGGCATTTCATTGTTCAAAAATTGTTTGAAAAATATTCCCCTATATTTCACTGTCCTCACTCATCTCTGACTTTCGTTTCATTCTTGCTCGTAATCAATGCCCTGGATCGTTCTCGAATGGATCAATGCAACGACACGAATGAAGCGACCATTTTACACAGGCAAATGCATTTCTATTTACAATATACAGTGCCAATGATCATTTCGACACATCAATTCAATTCCTATGGATCGTGTCGCACAGATAAAAATGAAAAAGAAAAAAAAATTTCAACTAAATTCAAAATTCCAGGTGCAATTGCGTTGTCTTTCAGTTTGTCAGTTTTCGTTGCCACATTTGACGTCTCGTCCTTTTCAATCCAATTTATGTTTAATTTGTCATCGCGTCGTTCACTTCGCTCTTTGTTGCTAATTTGATGCTGCTACACATTTTAAACACCCCGAATTCTAAACTACATACAATGTGGCAATATCTCGTTACAAATCTACATGAGAATTCAAAACTGAAGACACACCAGTTCGTTTCACCATTCTCTTCTCTTCTTCGCTTCCGTTCGAAATGTCAGAGTTTTCTCTCTAGAATTGTTTTTTTTTTGCTCTCAAAAACAATTTTGTGCCATTTTTTGCATCCGGTGCTGTTTGTAGTGTGTCCCGAATAGGTTTCCCTTTCATACGTGCACCGTATATTCCATTATTATTGTGCTCCGTGGCTCGTGTGCTGTTTGTTGCTTTTGTCATTTTCACGTCTTGTTCATTTTTTGTGTGTGTGAATATTTCCATTCCATTTGAAAGTCATTTGAAAGCGGTGATTGTGAAACGGGTGAACGATCAAGGTGAATACGACAAATGCACAAAGCAAGTTATATGCTTTCATTTGCATACGTATATAGCTTGTTGTAACAAGGCAATTATGTTTTATTTGACTCTAACAATTTGACTCCGGCTGCGTCGCATTTGCATGACATGAATTGCGTATAAATGGGCAATCATCACATGTAAAATGAGAGATAGATTAAAGGAGAAATTGTTGGCAGCCGTTTCCTGTTCAAGTTTTTGTTCGATCGAAGCAGCATTGAATTTGATGGAAATCAATCAAAACTCGTTTCTTTAGGCATCAGTAAGCCTGATTCAGGAAGCCTTTGGTTGATTATAGATGATACCGAATTTCCAAAACTCTAGCATTGTTTTCAATTGTTCAGGTTCCGCAAATATTTAGCAAAATTACACAATTCCATCACCAAAAATGCGAACAAAATCACTGAATCGTAAAATCGAAAATTTCGCTTTTGAATTGGTTCAAACTCAAACCAATGGTCAGCCACATAAACTGATGGTTGTTGCTGTTAGCTCTCCATTTCTCCCTCTCTTCATCAGTGAGTTTCAGATCATACACAAATGTAAAGTGTTTTGTGCGTTTTGGGGTTTATTTGACCGGCGCCAACTTTATTATATTTTGAAATTCGAAATTGCTGTCGAGTTGTCAGCCGATGATGGAATAAACAATTTTTGAATCGAATTTCAATTTATCATTTTACCTTCATTCATGCACACATACATTTTTATCAGTGGTGCGGTAAATGAACTCAAATGTATTCTACATATATTCACATTGAAAATAATATATTTATAATGAAATTCATTTCATGGGATGAACGATTTATGATGTATGATGCATGATGTATGATTGTATGATGTATGGTTCATTGTTGCAAAACATGACATTTGAATTAATATTATGTTTCAAATTTCATTGCCTGAAAATCGATATTCTAGTGATAAAATTAATGAAATATGCGCGTGTTCTATTCTTCTATATGTAGACACAAATAATAATAATAATCTATTTACTGCATCCATGAATATGCATGGCCGTTCGATGGAGTGCAATGAAAACACGAAAAAGAGTGTTAATAATGAAATTGAAAAGGATTTTTCATGACATCATTCAATATTTTTGTTTGATGATGGACTGTATGGTGGTTGCCAGTTGCCACCAAACCACCACCACCACCGCTATGAGAGTCTACACACACGCATTGGTTAGTAGTCATAGACCCAAAAATGTTGTGCGGTGGTATTTTGAATTTGTGGCCATTTCCATGGAATTTTCCATTTCCGCTATTCCGTCATTTCAATTTGCAAATATTTGCATGAATTTTGAATGCAAAATGCATCGACACACAGCTCATCGATGGAATCGACATTAACTAAAGCAACAACCAACACGAAACCAAATGAACAAACAACAGTTTAACAGTTTAACAGTTTGATAATAATAATATTTTGGGCGCCATATAACAAACCAAATCCTATATATTTGAATTAAAATTTGGAATATGGAGTGGTCAACAGAACACAAAACAACCAACCAAATATATGGTTGAATCGTTTGTTAAAATTGCTCACATGTTTTGCATCGAAACCGCGGCCTCAAAATGCCACCCATTTCAATTTATTTATTTTCTCATTAATGAACAATAAATTAAATATGAGTCAAAGCATTCAGTCCAGTGCATTGTTGAATAACAAAAAATGAATTAAAAAACAGCACAAACTAAACATTGTCGATGATCGCAAATAACAGAGAAACTCGTTAGATATGCTATAAATTTGTAAAAAAACAATGAACATTGGACATTGTGCTCGATTTAATTGCATCAATTCTTCATTTTGACCATTTAAATAACCATTTACAAATTTCGAATGGCAAGCAAAAGATTTCATTTTATTTCAATTTAAACAAAACCATTTGCCCGTCTACTTTGAAAGTAAGCCGATGTTTAAGGTCATTTCCGTTTGTTCAAAATTCACAATGAACGTGATTCAATTGATATTATTTATTAACTTTAATGCGATTTTGGTGCTCATTAAAAGTCATTGAATATCGGACAGTTTCACAATTTTTGATTGAAATAAATTTTCACTACTTCATTCGTTCAGTGCCGAATAAAGGCCAAAATTAATTGAATACCCTTTCCCAAGAATGCTTATCATTATTTGTCAATATGTATTAATTACGAAAAAATTGCATATTCATGGCTCATGCGGTAAAGAATTGCATTCGGTTGAATGCAAAATCATGCACAATATGTATAATGATGAATGAAAAAAAAAAAAAAATGTTTTGTTGTTTCAGTTTGCATGATACATGTATTATGTATTTGCATTTGCCTGGTGGTGCAAAATGTCAGGCAGTTAATTAAAATTTTCTGCTCTTTTACTGATCGGCATTCGTGTGGTTATTTTCATTTGAATGAAATCCTATTGATTTTTGAATGCCACATTGTCTGAACATGGCGATTTAATCGAATTGCATTATTTTGTTTTTATTCGTGTCACCGGATTTTTTTCTTTCCTTGTTTACTTTGCTACTTTTTATTGGAAATCCTGATTATGCATATTATGTAATGATTCGATTTGTCATACAAATTGTATTCCCAGGATCATCATACACTGCACAAATGAAAAATGTATTGAAATTCAATGTTTATATTAATTTTGAGGCTTTATATCATGGGCTTGTGTAATTTTTATTTAATATCGAATATCGAAGATCAAAGTATGTTTTATATTTAGGACGATCAGTCGCAAGTAAAGCCAACAATAGCTGCGGGGTTAGAAGAATGAAGAGAGCAATGAAAATGCATAAATTCAATCAAATATTTAGTCGTTAGACGGGAATTTGGAATTGATTAAATTGTGAAACAATTTACAATAATATCAATTAATCAGAATATTCAGAATCTCAATGAATGCTATTGCCCATTGCTCATAGACACATCAATCACATCATTATTTTGAAATCTACGTCGATTTATTGAAACAGACATGACAAATAACTCAAATGCCCATCCATTTCAAATTGACACTCAGCAAAGCATGCAGCACTGTTAAGAAAAGCCAAGCCAACACGGCATACGGAGAAACAAAAGCTTGAAACTTGAGTAAATTCAATAGACAGGAAAGAAAACAATCAATTCACTGGATTAACAATTAATGTCATCCAATTTCAAAATAATGTTCAATTCAATTAAAACGGAATTCAATACAACCGGACACTTTGTTATCCGAATCTTCCAGATATACATGTTTAATGTGTACAATGGACGATGTGAATTAAACGCGTTTGAAGATTTATTGCAGTTTGAAAATCAATATTTTGATTATGTTCGAGAGGAAACAATAAGTTTTCGTGCTGAATGCTGAATGAATAATAATGGATAATGTTTAAGTTTATGTAATGCTTTGTTATGACTTACAATTATTCAATTTATACAGTTTCGGTTGGATGAAAGCTGAAGGCCCTGGAGCAAACGTCCGTTGTTCATACAATTTTGACATTTATATTGTATTATACAAAATCGAAATTTCAAATAAATGTAATTTCCCAAATAAAATCGCATAATAATTCAGCATATCAATCATTTTAAACCATAAACAGGAGTTGATGTCAATTCATCGGCTGGATTCAGACTAACGCTTTTCGTGCAATGGCTTGACATCATTAATATATTTATTCGAAAAATTTCAACATGGAATACATAACAATATTGTAATGATATTTTCCAAAATTTACCTACTAAGTTAAATTGAAATTTAAATGAACCAAGGATTTTCATCGCATTATTAGAAAACTATTTTCAAACATCGTTTTCGAAATTGTTTGCAAAATTGTTAATCGAAGTTTGGAAGTTGAAAGATACTTTCAATTACTTGAGAAAGTTTATCGAAATTCTTTGTCGCCTTCATTTTAATGTTTCGTGTTTCGTAAATAATAATAATAATAATCACCAATTTCGATACAAAACATTTTAATCAGAAGAAGCACAAACTTTTCGGTGAAATAAAGATCTTAGCGTTTGATAAAACTGTTTGTTTCGACACACAAAACCTTCACTGAGCTCATTTAAAGTCTTGAATCAAGTTTGAATTTCGCATCGCAGAAGATGCAACAAAATGAAAAATTGAATAAAAAACGAATTTTTTATTTCCAAAATCAGAATTCGTGAATTTGTCATGAAAAGTTGGTCATGTTCAATTGTTTCATGCACCAACACTCCTAATTGCGTTGCCCCATTTATAAACGAATAGTACTGTCATTTGTACACCGTTCATCGTACATCGCGTACAGTGTACAATCATTTAACATTTAATTATAAATATTTATAGTATTGAAATTGGGACACACAACCATCGTTTTATGTTTTCAATTGTAAAACGTTTGCTTTCAGGCAAATTGCCAAGGTTTCCAAAAAAATGGAAAGTTTAGTGTTTAAACAAAAGGAAACAATGTTGTTATCATCCTCCATACTTCACATTCACTCATTCATGTGCACATATTCCGGGTGGGCTGAACAGCAGCATACTTATGATACATGGAAACAATTGTTACAACACTTCAACATTCATACAAACGCAATGATCGCGTGCTTGTTTTCATTTATGTAAAATGTTATGAATTCATTTTGATTTTGGCGAAATTATTCCTTTTTTTTTCTTTCTTTATTTTACTTTTCATTTCTCTGTTAGTTTCGTTGTATGCGTCACCACCACCCTGAGTGTCAATTTGTCGTCAGTGGATTTAACATCGTTTGTGAAACATTATGCATAATATTGCATATTGCACATTGTATGTATGCACACAAGCAAACAAAACTGTTCGCAACAAATGTGTTTTCAGCTGAAACTTTCAATGTTTAATACAAATTACACATTCGATGAAGTTTTCTTGAGCCAATATTAAATGAGCAAAATTGTTTTTATTAAGTATTATTATTTATACACATTACACGTCTATATGCGAGAAGCGAAGAGAGAGAATAGAAAATATAATGTGTTGTTTGGATAGTTGTAAACATTGTACAGGACCGAAACAACAAATGCATTAGTAATTACTATCTAGTGTGACACAATTTCAAAATAATTAATGATACATTCGACGCGATGGTATGCACACAGGATGCCATACAACTGTGTTTGCACTAGTTTAAATCCTACTTATAACAAAATATTCAAACAATGATATGAACCAAATTATTTAACAGAGCCACTGAAACACTAAGACATTTTGTACGTCGAAAGGACTGAGGACTGTTAATAAATATTTAATTCGGATGCGTGACAAAAGTGTTGGTAATCTCA
>GL501448.1:35724-46169 GCA_000149185.1 Mayetiola destructor
GAAACGGCAAATATTCAATAGAAGAAAGCTGAAAAACTCTATGCATGATCGTCAGTTAAAGAAATTTCAAACAGAACAAACAAACAAACAACAAAACGACGAAATACAAAATTCAAAGGAAGAATAAATATGTTTCGTAAACAAATAATCAAAACGTTTGTTCACCACTTTTTCTCACATTTTCTCGATCTGTATCGTCGTTTTTGTTGTCATTGATTTCAACGAACAAAATTTTATTTACATAAATCATAATCATCAGGCATGAGTTGATGGTTGTTCTTTTCATCGGCATCGGCATCGACAACACTTTACCAACAAAATCGAGCGATGTTGAAAAACAAATATAAAACGAAATCATTTCACCATCGATGGCATTGGAAAAGCTTTCAAATTGTCATATGCCCTGAAGCACGGCGATTGCTTACCAATTTTCAGTGTCACTTGGTGCTGTCGATTATGTCAATGGTAATAGCTGAAAACGACACATCCAAAAGAGGAATAAAAAAAGGGAAATTAAGGGAACAAAAAAAAAGAAAGAACAAGCATTGATTGGCTGTTGGATTGGTTTAGTTTTTCTTGAATCATAATCATTTGCAATCGAAGCGTAACAATCAAACATGAAAAGCACTAGAAGCATTTTAGCTCGGCATCAAGTTCATCGTCCTTGCGACTCGTGACACATGACTATGAAACGAATCGAACGAAGAAAACCATGAAAAATTATCTTGAGCTCTTTGTTTGGCTTATAAGTGTCGGCATCTAAGCCGGAAAATTGCATTATATAGTTGTCTCTGTTACGCAGATTCTCTCATCGATTCAAAAAGCTTATGATAAGTTGTTCGTTGACTGTGAGCCATGATGCTGTTGTTGTATGTATACTGTATATCAAACGCATCTCAATCCATACACAACACACCAACAGTGGCATTCGAAAGCTTTTTGAGCATAAACCGAACGATACGCTCATCTGACTGAGAGGTAAAAATACTCTTTGCCGCGTTAAATCGACAAAAACAATAACAAACACATTTGATAAGAGAATATGGAGTGGATTTTATACGCGCCGTCTTTTTCCACATTGTACAACATTTACTATTTCCATTTCAACATCCATATAATAACACGATTTGTCGGAGAGACAAGTGATGGTGTCTCGTTGATTGTATGCTCTGGTGTATGTGTGTGTGTGTGTTCGTTCATATTTTGAATCAGCACACACACATTGAAGGCAGACAACATCATCATCATCATCTGGTATCGACGAAGGAAAAAACATTTCAGGAACAGTTTTTATCTTGTTCGGTATGGTGTGTATTTTTCATTCGTCTCGGCAATAAAAAGCCAACAAAGAATTTGACGGATTTTTTCAATACGAAAACGCTAAATACTGGCGGATAAAGGAAGAAAACCGAAAATAAATGGCAAATTGTGAGACAAATAATTAAATTTCAAAAATAAAATTGACAAAAATTGGACAAAAAATAATATCTGTGAACAAGTGGACAATAATAATTGAATTTTGATGTGATTTCGCTATCGATAATTTTGTGTTCGTTTATCCTCTTCGTTTATTGTTTCGATAAATGTGGGCTGTGTTGAGTATTTGAATCGTTGCTGTCATGTTTCGATCACGTCAAAACCATTTTTCCATTTATTTGTTGCAATTCATTTGGTTGTCTTGTGCTGGCAATGATCTTCATTCCATTTTATCATTATATTTATCGTGCTATCATCAAAACGAATGATAATAATGAACAAGTGAAAGATTGCCGAACGGATAGTAAATAAATTCTCTGTTTACCGTAATTTTTTTCGAATTTCGCAATGAACTTCAATTAAATTCGAATGAAATGAATTAAATATTTCGGAACCATATTGTTGGAATATGAAGTATAAATGGCCTCATTGTGCATATGAAACTACCAAATGAAATGTAATTTCCATAATTTTATAGAATAATTCAATTGAAGTGCGAATCAAAAGTGCTCCATCAAGAGCTCAATTTTCAGATAATTTGTGATCATTTATTAATAATTAATTATTTACGCATTGTATTGATGATAAATTTTATTCAAAAAAAAATAATAATATGCAACCTGGTAGTCTCAGTGTGTTGAATCCTTTACATCTTGAAATCCTTCAAACTGTGCCTCATTCAGTTCCTTCTCGATTGTTGTTGGTTGTTTGTTAATCAACTTTCAGTTGAATTACATCCGCTTGAATAATAATTGATGATTGCTCTTGAAGCTTGAATTATTTTCCTAACTTCAATAATCAAATATGTGTTGATTGTCAAAAAAAAAAAGACGTACGTAAACGGCGTATTTTTGAGTCACGAGTTGCCGGAATGTTTGTGCGCGAATAATTCATGAATTTGGTTTTGCAAATGGGAATTCTCTCGTGTTGATCGCATCAATAAAATCAAATCGAAATGATGATAAGATAACATTATCGAAGATGAATGAAATTTATTTATATTCTCACATCGGAAATTGAATTCCATGTCGTTCATCGACTTCGAATCGGTGTTCGTTTATCGTTTGGTTCATTCTTCTCATCACCAGACCAAATTCTACGTTTCACGTTTCACGTTTTACGAGAAACTTTCATCAACTTTAGCGAATACATTACGTACACCGTACAAGCCTTCATTCACTTAACATTCATACGTAAATCGATTTTTATTTCAATATACTCAACCACCAACCAACCAAACATACACAATCATTTTTCACTTCTTTATTGGCATTTTACAAATATTTTCATTCGAAGCGAGAATAGAAGAGCATCATGCACATTTCGATGTTGATATGACTGAACGAACATTTTCGTCGCTTCATATATATTGTATAGATTATATGGGATTCGATACGAATTCAAGTTTCGAGCCTTTCGAAAGAAATCAATAAAATTCCATCGCATTCGATTTTATTGTGTTCCTGGTATTATTTTGAAAGGGGAACGTTTAGCATTTGAATTCGACAATGGTTCGTGCATTGTTTTACATCAATTTTGGCAGTAATCAGTATTCATCGAATTTCAGGAGAATCAGTCTCAGCATTTCATATCCATCGACAAACTCCACACAACAAAAATTCATTTTATATATAAATGAAAATTTCATTGTTGAAATACTTCAGCGAACTGAACACTGAACACGATATTGGTTGGCTTGGATGTGAGTCTGGTTTGAACAACGATCCATGCCAATACATCTAACAAAACCATGCAATCGCTAAACAAAAGCCTCATCAAGCTCCAAAATTGCTATAATAATATCATGTATGGGGTTGTGGTGAGTAGTGATATGTTTTGAGCAATCGTTTCGGTTTGATTCGTTCATAGTCATAGTCAGTTTCAAATAGCTATGCCTTTGAACATTGAACACGTTCTTTGGTTGGGAATGTCAAAGTCAAAAAAAAAAATTGTCGAAAAAAAAATTCAACAAAAAAATAACACAAAAGAATAAGAGTAAAACTCATTCGTCAGTGAACTAACTAAATGAGGGCCTTTTATGGAACTTCGGATATTCGGTTTTACTTTCTTTTTTTCTTATATTGGTCGTAGCACCTTATCAGCAATTATTATTCGAAAAAAGGTGAAAAAGGAAAATTCTTAACCGAAAAAAAAACATCATCCGAAAATTTGGCTTCAACAAAAAAGAATTGAGATCAGAGAACGTGGTGAACGATGGCATTCGTTCGTTGGAAAAATATTTCTTTCTTTTTTTTGGTTTAGACTTTCCAGGATAAATGGAATGTTAAGAAGTATTTGTGTCTATTTAGCTTCGAATATAATTCTCACCATCATCTTTTAGTGCTTGACACTTCGGAAAATTTATCTACGAATAAGATAACACAGTGGTTGATTAATAGCATTTTGCCCACACTGTATGAACTGCCAAAATGAAGAAACAAAAACCAAAAGAAAAAAAGAATCATTCAACGCAGAGAAAACACTTTTTTCTCATATTCGTTCGTTCATTTGTTAGCTGCTTAGGTATTTTCTTTGTGGGCCTTTCATCATTTTTGTTCTTATCTTAACTTGAGTCTCGTGTCCTTACTGACATGAGGACATACATACTTTAATAGCCAACCGAAACTCGACAAGTATCTCGAATGATAACGTGATATTCGCTTAATAAATGCTCAAATACACACACAAACGGAGACACGGATCGTCAACGAGTGTTAACGAAACAATAAACTTTGTCCGGAGTCCGGAGATAGCAATTCATTTTGATATTCTTTTGCCCAGTCCTATTCATCATTTCGTTTTTATATTTCATTATTTGATTAGATAGCACTTTTGCTTCTTTTTTCAGTTCATTGTTCTTCGATTTTATCAATGTGAAAAGAATGAAGATTCAATTTATTAATTATAATTGATGATCAAAACTGTGGCTCAACACAGTCAAATAGACAAAGTAAGATAAAAAAAAAATACGTGAAAAGTAAAGACGTGAATTTGCGAAAGAAATATTAAGAAGAATTGTGAACAAGACAAAAAAGAATCTCAAAATAAAAATATTTCAAAGGTGCTGCTACAGGGAATAGGAATCAATTCAAAATGGTTCACCGAAACAAGGCCAATATTGTGGAGCGCGTCGGTAAGCATTTAAATTCAGAATTTTTAGCTCGTCTTTTTATATTCACAGGAATTCGATTGGGTTTGGTAGGCTCTTTTAGCTATATGTCGTTTGAATTTTTGGATCATAAATTTTTAAATATCCATAAAAATAACTGCAAATGAAGCTGAAATGTCATCCAATTTACCATAAATTTTTCATTTCGAGCATGAACTTCGATTGGATGTTCATTATCAATTCAAAAAGCCTATTCTTAACTGAATTCGATTTTCAGCCAAACATAATGCTCCAGTCATTTTTCACAAAGATAAGATTGAATACATTTCATTCAGTTGACAGTCAATTAATGTTATATTCATTCAAAGCCAACGATTCATTTACTTTGTTCGGATTCATTGAAATTGCAACGCATTTATCGATTTTCAACTTGGCTAAAAACGGTGTACAACAGTTGGTGTCTATTAAATGGAGGGCGAAACATAAGGCAAATTATTGTGAAACTCATAATAATAACAGTCATGATTATCATGAACGCTGTGTGCTATAAAAAATGCACAATGAAAAGAAAAATACCAAAAGCACTCAACATGCGGCCAAAGCCAACTGGAATCCACCTACCATATCAAGCAAAAAAGTATAGGTGAATCGTCAATTTTGTACGAAATATGAATTTCATGACGCCAAAAAATGTCGATCTCATGCAAAGCGAGAAATAAAGTTCGGCAGCCAGAATGGCGATAGAAAAAAACGTGGCAATTTGACATGTAATATGTCGTGCTATAAAAAAAAAAGCTCGTCGAATCAACGTTGGAAATCGAATATTCTAAATAATAGCACACGATAGCTGATGAAAGCATCCTTTTCGATTCGTCTTTCCGATCCACCAATATTCGTAATTTGAACTTTGGGTTATTTTGTCGAAAAATTCTAAGCCGAATAAGGTAATGATTTGCACATGGCACGTAGTACTATGTTGCTGACATTTTGACACATATTTTTAGCTTTATCTAGTTTTCATCTGTTCTTTTTCAACCGAACTGCTCATCTCGTGTGGTTTGTCAGTTTTTCGATTTCAATTTCGCATATTTTCGTTTACCAGCCATTTCATCATGTTATGAGATAATTCAACCGGATTATTACAACTTCTGGTGTATATGCCGTTTGCCATTGTTGGAAGAATACTCAAAGTAAATGGATTTTGTTGGATCGCCTTTTTTCTTTCGGTCGCTATCTTCTTTCGTTTTGGTTTCTGATTCCACTGTGTGTTTATGTGCTTTTAGTGTTATGTTCATCATTTTGTGTCTTGTGTATTATGTAGCTGTCACAATGACATTGTATTTGTTTGTTTATTTTTTTGACTCTTTTAATATGCGAAATATCGAATCAACTGGCATAAAATGTATGATATGTGTCGTGTCATGTCGTGTTTCACAACATATAAACACATTAACCTCTATCACCAGAGGAATTTAATTTTGATTTGGTTACGTTTTCCAGCTATTCATTCTTCTTTTTCATTTTGTTGTTGTGTTTGTTGGTTGTTTTTTTTCCTCATTCTTTGTTGAATCGAATTTCTGTTTGGCAAACATTTTGACGCAACGCCAAACACAATGTCATTGTATTTTCAATAATTTATGAAACATGATAAACATCGGGCGGGTACTTTATTGTCTGTTCCGTTTTCCGATGCATGTGCGAAAATTTCGAATATTTTCCCAAAATTGTGAGTTCGTGATTTTCAACAATCAAATTTATCGAAACTGACATCGCGATCGCTTCAATGATATCCAAGTGAATCTGTATTGTTACCAAGCCATGTAAACGAATTCGAATTTTGAAAACGAAGCCGCAGCCTAACTCCATAGTAAAACTTCAAATCATATTTTCGCGACACATTTCATTTTGATCAGATTTCCAATCCAAAAGATATTTGTTGCATGATTTTTTGCTGTTGCCGTTGAACAATTTCAGTCTCTATGCGATAAAGTCATGTTCTGAAATTGTTCAAAATGAAAACAACATATGGCGGTTTCAGGGTTTATCATTTGATTTTGGTGTCGATTCCAATTCTTATTGTGTTTTGTTTTGGAATATCTCTTGTGATACTATATTCGATAGATTGAAATCTGATGGCGGCTAAAGATGCAACACATGACGACTTTATGAATCGATTCATTTTCAACAGGAAATCAAATTTCGTACGAAATGACATTGAGTAAAACATACAAAACAACAACGGCTCATATACGCTTTGCTCCACTCTTGATGGCATACACAGAGTTTGGTTAAAACGTAAAAAGAGATTATTAATATTCAGTCGTGTATGTGAAAATGTTGTCGGCATCACTAATGAAAGTGATGCGACTAATGATTCTTAAGAAATTATTATTTAATTCATGTCCTTCATGTTTTCATCTCTTATTCGTTAATGTGAGTTTAGCCTCACGTACGTTTCATTCAAATGGATAATTTTAACTTCATAGTGCTAAACGATGAGCATCGTGCAAGTTGATCACGTTGAAAAAGTTGATAAATGTGTTATGAATAGCGGTAATGGTTCTACAGGTATCAATCGTCTTATGCTTTTCCGGTACATCATGTACAAGCATTAAATTTAAGTATCATACGTGTATTTAACAGGTTTAATGATGAATTTTTTAGCATCGAGATGGAAATAATTTTTTTTCTTCTTTTTCGCACAAATCCGGTTTTAATTAATCAAGAAGAGCAAGTCATTCTCAAAAAGTGAACAGTAAACAGCGACATTTAGCCCAAAGCTCTCATTTTTCATACTTTTAGGTGAATATCATTGAGTTATACGAATCGTGGATTATTTCATTGAATTGTTTCAATCTTTAAAAGGCTCACCCATCTTTTACTCAAACCAGTCGGTTAATTTTCTTGTATTCATTCAATATATTCTGCAGCGGTTCATCTAAATGAGAAGACCTTCGGTACCAGCTCTTATTTATACGTTATAATGCCAGGCCAGTCTAACTTTCGCCGTTTGAGTTTTCATCCTATTTGAGCAAGCATTACAAATATATTCATTATTTATGAATAAGTTCATTTGTGAATCGCAAAAAAAAAGCAGCGAATTTATCCCATTTCAGAACAATAAGAGCTCAACGTACATCTAGTAGTATGTTCGATAGAACGCAACAGATTCTAAAACTCGCAAAAAAGGTTTTATTTGAAAAATTCTGATTTGAAAAATATGTGAAAGCGCCGAGAACGTTTTATGTTCACATTAAATCAAAAGAATCGTTTTTTTCCTCTATTTTACACCAGAATTTTTTTTTTATTTTGGCTGTTTGCTCGAGTTTATGGCTATACATTTTATATTTACAGCATTTGTGGAATCAACAGTGACAGCGGGAGTGTGTGTGTGTGTATACTGCGAATGAATTCCTAACACTGGGAAAAAGTTACTCTTCGTATTTATTATTAAAGTTAATTTAAAAAGTTTAGATTTCTGTTCCGTTATGGGCAATGAATTCAGTGAAACTCAAAGCAAAACCAACCTGGTGAGAATATAAACAGAAGCTCGGGCCTTTTCTGTATTCCTGGTTTGTGGATAAGCGACGAATGTGTGCTGTTGCATAACAAATTGTGAACCCTTTTTGCTCACTATTTCAGTTCGCACACCAATTGAGAAATCCCAGTGTTGCAATGCAATTGTTAAACATTTTTAAATGAAGAGAAAACTTTTAGCGTGCGACCATTTATCAAATGAATGGCAAACTGTTTAAATATCATTTTTGTTGAATTTGCATGAAATTGATTAGAGTCTAACAAAATGAGACGAAAAGCAAAAGTTCTTAATGATTCGTTTGGATCCTCTTTAAAAAAAATGGAAATTCCATTTGTCGATATTTTGTGTTCCCAATTTTTTTTTTCTCCAAAAAATTCTAATGAATTTCTGTGTAATTATTTTCGGTTGCGTTGTTCATTGTTTCATTGAAACACCAGCATTTTTATGCAGTTTTCAAAAGTAAACAGTATCCAAAATGCAGAGCATATTCCATGAAAACACGAACAAATATTACATTAAATATTTTTCCAACCGAATTAAAATACATTGTCGATACCATCAACCATCACATACACATCCAGGTTGAATTTATGTAGCCCAGAAGTTGGAAAATATTTTTGCATAATTTATTTGCTATTCATTGTGCACCATTTTCACCATCGTGCACTATTTACTATTTGGTATTCTCTATGCGCGGTTTTCCATTTGGTAAAAGCTTTGCTCTTTGAATGCTCCATTTCTGCAAATGATTCAGTGCGCAATGTTTTCATTAATTACTTTTCTCTTCATTTTTCCTGAATGTTGTGGAAATTTTTCACATTATTTTGTGGTCGCATATTCGCATTCGTGTTCGAACAGAAAAACAAAGGTAAAACATTCGGAATATTATGAGTTTAAGTCAATAAACATTTTTATCGAAGTCGATGGTGATGTTAAACTGTTGGTTGAAATTAATTAACGAAACTTAAAATTACAATTTTGTTGACGGTATTTGGATTTGTTATGAGTTTAACAAAAACCATTTATCAAATTAATCCATCCTGATTTCACCGCATCAAAGGAAAAGATTGCATTCCTGATAATTATGGATGTCACGTCAAAGTGCCCGCATTTCTATTCATTCCACTTTTAATCTTTATCCTCATCTACATCTTGCATTGAAATGGATTTAATGGACGAAAACATTTCAATGTTGGCTACAATTCAACATTAGCTCACCATTTTCGATTAATTAACTCCTGTACATGCACTGATTGATACAAATCCATTGCTTGACCATTGACCATCATCAGGGATGTAATTGTTCAATCGGAATGTAGATACTGAAGTAATGGTGAAAGGATAAGAGAATCTATAGAGAAAATGATTAAATTGCTATGTTCATTGTTCATTTGTTGCCTTTCAATTTCAAACTTTCATCAAACTATACACTTTGATTATGGTATCCTATAACATCTTATGCAGCAAAATAGTGTTTTATTCTCGCCATTGAAATGATATACAATTGAAAAAACGAATTTCTTTGAGTTTTGTTTTTCCCATTCTGTGCCATTCGATCGGAATGTTATTCATTCAAAGTGTTACAGTTTATCGGTTTTTATTTCCTCAACAGTCGAGCAATTTCCATTGAAAATGTACACTTTTATAAATAAATATTTTTTATACTTTTTACAACTTAATATATGCATTGAACATTTCGTTTGCCCTGGATTTCGTAATCCTTGATGGGTTTGTTCAGTTTGTTCATATTTGGGTCATCCATTCTCTGGTATCATGATTCATGCGGAAGGCTATTGAATACAGTAGGTCTTTGGGTTATTTGGATGCTGAAATAAATTAGGCAATCATGATTTGAATGAAACAAAAGACGGGCACTAAAGCTTCAAGTTTACAATTTACAAAATGACATTGAATTGGACAAATGATAAAATTCAGTGTAGCACAATGACTGTGAACCTTTATATAAAATGCAATTCAAAATGAAACAAACAATAAAATAGTATTCGGAAAAAATTTAATTTATTCGCTTGGCATAAACAAAAGATGCTTTCATAACAAAATGGAATTTGCAAAAGACGAACAACAAAACGACAATCCGAAACGACGAAATTGTGGAAAATCGAAAAGAGAAACTGACCAAAATAAAAGACAAAGTGAAAGCTTCCGTAAACCTGACCCATTATTATTATAATTCCCATTTCATCATCTATTCCACACAAAAATAAAGATATATTTACATTCTTGGATTTTGTATTATTCAGTTCCGTTTATTCGTTTCGACCATCCGAGTCCGAAAGATAATCCAAAAGTACACACACACAC
>GL501448.1:48332-64460 GCA_000149185.1 Mayetiola destructor
ATCAATAAAATTCACATTGACAGATTATTATTTGTAATGTGTAATGTGACACATGAATGGGTCGAATATTTTTGTCATCCCGACAAAATATCCATTGAAATATCTGTGAAAATTATTTTTCGATTGTATTTAGCTCTCAACAACGCTACGTTAACATTTCACATCTAACTGAATAAGTTTGAAAAATAAACGAGTCTCATTCGATTCAAGTAGGGGCTTCAGAAGCGTGTTATCAAAGTGTCTACCTGTCATTAGAAATAACACGGCGAAAAATAGACACATTTCGATGGAGCGTTTTTTTTTTTGGAAATAGAAAATAAACAAACTTCATACGTCCATAGTCTCTAGTCTCCAGTCTGCCCATTTTGTTCGTAATTTTAATCTTCGGGATAGATATCGTATCGAAAAGCACCCAGTTATAAACTGCGTTCTATTCAAGTTGCGGAAAATCGTTAGGGAGAAAGTGAAAAATAAACATCGAACAAATCATGTGGATAAGATAAACATAAACGAACATAGTACATATATTACATATGAATGAATGTAATGGTTCAGTGAGCGCGTGTTCATTTTATTATTGTATTATATTATTTTATTTATATTTTCATCATTTTGAATCAGTACGTATCGAACGGATGATGTTCAGTCAGCTTTTTCCCGAAGGAAAGAAAGAAATGAGCTTTTTCGCTTCATCCTGGAATTGACTGAATAGGAGAGAGAGAGCAATAGATTAAGAATGATGACTGTTCCCGGATCCCATCTGCTGATCCATAATAATTTTTTGTTGATTTTATTTTGCTAAAGTTGTCTAACAAATACAACAACATCACTTTCGATGTACGAATGACGTTGGATTTCTTTTTTGCTTCGTGTCATTTACAAAACATATGCTCCAAATTGAAAGCATGAGAGCCTCAATGGGGTTTTTTATTATTTTACGCTAGCAACCAAATGAAAATCACTTGAACGCATCGTATGAAATGTGGCAGTAGCTGAAATCAAATCATATGGAAAGAAAATTATGGAGTTATTATTTTTAAATCATTTTTTTCCTAGTCTTCAGACTTTTGTCTTTGAGTAAATTGCAGAATGTACAGCATACATGAAAGCAATTCAGTTTGACTTTGTTTCGTATTCGGAATACATTTTTCTCTTCAGTTCAATGGTTCAATGGCCAATCAAATGCATACTATGTAATAATATGAAATGAAATATAAAACAGAAAATTGATTACCGCATTACTGGAATGTGAAAATATGGATAACGAGAAAAAACCGGTATTCAATTGGAAATCACATGAATAAATAATGAATTGAAAAGCAAAGTAAGCTTGAATTGGTATCAATGTATCGAAATTCAATGATTGATTGCATCACAAGAATATCGGTCCAGTAATAGAGCTCTCCATTTGCCATTTTTCAGTGGCAATTTCAAACCAAAATGGCACACAATACAGAAATGATGTCGGAATGTCGGGTTTCAACATTTCATTTCATTTCATTTCTTTGATTCATTTTGTTTTATTTTTTGCCTTTTTTTGTTGTGGTGTTTTTTTCGGTATCTTTCATTGCGGTTGCTTGGTTGTATCGATTTTGTGTTATTTGATGGGGGGAGAAACAGTTTTGATCGAATACAATAAACAAAAAAAAACTTGTGCATTCAAAGAAAATAGCAATAACAACAAGCATCATCAATACGAAACAGTAATATCGCTGTGCTCCATTTGAAAATAAATTATATGTGAAACCGAAGTGGCCACGATATAACTATTTCAACAGAAATCCATAACTCCCATTCAATTCCATATAAAAAAAACTTGAAATGAATACTGTATAAAATGCACAAAAACAATCATTACAAACAACTTCAAACTTATAATAACATTTTTTTCTTCCGTCATTCACTTTCTTCGCCCCTTCTCGTCTGTTTGCTTCGCTTTATTATTTCAAATTGTGATGCGATTAGATGAGAAAGCGCAACCATTCGCATTCGGACGATGTCACTCGAATTTGATTCCTTTTTCCAATCGTTCATATTCGAAATAAATGTCAGAGCCATGACGATGAATTTGTTATTGGCTCACTGAACATAAGTTTATTTTTGATTCGTTTGCCATCATATTCAATAGAAAATTGTTGAATGTAATCGTATACATGTGGCAACTTACTTAGAAGCAAGTATCTAAAAAAAAAAGGAAAGAAACTGAAAAAATATGGAACGGAATCGAAACCAAAACAATTTATTCAGCAAAATCGATTAGAACCACTTGACGATGCAGTAAAAGAAATTTTCTGATGATTTTTTTTTCCTCTTACAATTTTCGTTACAGAATATTTGATGACAGGAAGCCCACGTACAGCAGGATATCCGGCTCGGTCACCAATGACGAATCATGACGATGCATTTAATCAACACAGGTAATTTTTCTTTTCGCTCACACTTTTTTAACCAAATGATTTTCGGGTTTTTTTTTTCGAGAATTATGGGCTATAGTTGAGCTTTACTGCAATCGAATTCGAAATTATGATTCGAATTGAAATGGAATCGAGCGATAAATATCATTGGTAGTTACTGATAATCAAGTTTTAATTGAAGGCGTCACTGCATACTATCCCCAACTGAAATTGGATTCTAAATTGAAATTCAAAAATGAAATCTCTTTATTTCCTAAGTGTAACGACTTGAAAAGTTACCGACTCAATTAAGTGAATCAATGATGATAACGAAAAATAGAGTTGAGGTAATGTCTGACTTCTAACGATTTGAAAACGCGTCACCGACATTAGCATAAAATGCAAGAGGAAAAAAGCGTCATGAATGATTCAACATGATAAATGAAAATTTGTGTACGAAACAATGATAATAATTCGATGTGTATATAGTTTTTCAAATGTTGAAGAGCGAACATTTCTATTATCTTTTGCTGAAACGATGTTTGCTTTGAAAAATAGTCGGTTCACTTTTTCTCCGTTTTTTTTTTTCTTCAAATCATTTAATTTTTATGAGATGCGAACGAAAGTCGTACAAATTGAAATGAATTTTGCATATTGTAGATCGTAGTTATCGTCGCCGTCGTCAAACATGTGTTGAAACTACATGAAAACTCAAAAGGTTATGCAAATTACAAATATACTGCTACTTGTAATGGAACGGGTGCTGGTCGGAGGGCATACAGACAAATATGCTGTCGGGTGTCTGGTGTATAGAAGGCAAAGTGCAAATAACCAACTAAAACATTTATATTTATGACTGTTTTTTTTTTCATTTGAAGCTTTTGTTTTTTCTTCTCCTCTTAGGTTGATCCAATTTCTGTTTTTTCCTCCTCTTTTTTCTATTCAAGTGTTTGATGCGCCATTGCTGTGCATTGGCCGATGTTAAATGTTACTTCAGCTTCCAATTTCAGCATTATTCGTGGATGAAATGTGTTTTTATTATTGTTTTGTTCATAGCTCATAGCCCATAAACCAAATACACATAAACACATATGCATGCATTTTCTCTCTTTCTCTTCACTCGAATTTCATATCATCCAAACAGTCTGCATTTTATGTATAGTCTGCACTTCTGTTTGGCTATTGTAAATCCCTTTTTCCCCATTCGTCCTTCCTTTTTTCATAGAATTCATGGCTCAAACCATGAAATAAATGTGCAACGAGCGATTTTTATTTTATATTTCATTTCAGCCATCGAATTCAAATGTGAAAAGGAGTTGGCAAACCATTATTATTATCAAACACACTGAATATTTATATCAGGGGTTAGCCAGAAAGAGAAGAATTCGATGTGTATCATGGATGGTTATGGGTTATGGGTTATGGGTCATGGATATAATATCGAGAAATATACGATGTTCGTTATTAAAAATGCTAAAAATAGTAAAAATAGTGAAAATGAAATGCAATACATTTATATGACCTTCATGTGAGAAATGAGCCTGTGTGATGTAAAATTACACAATTTACATCTCACCCGTTCAATTCATGATTATTAATTTAATGGCGGAAAGCAATTCTTTACTGTCATTTTTCCGAAAAATAATGATGATTATAATAATGAAAAGCATTCAAGCTTTTTACTCAGGTTTACATTTAATGATAAACTCGAAAAAAAAATTGGTTCGTTTTCCGTATGTTATTCAATACTTATAAATTAGATCCGTCCTTCTAATGATTTTCTATGGTTAAAAAATGATTTCTTTCCTCAATTTTCGGTAGTTTATTGCTTTGAGCCATAAAAGGTCATATTTATGGAAAGTTTCCTCCTATAAACTTGCGAAAGCATATTATGGAACATTTTCATTATTCAATTTAAAAAAAAAATCGAAGTTCCATTACAATCTTTTAATTACATCGGCCACAATTTGTGCTATCATCGTTGATTAATTCATTTCGCTTCAATTACACCAAAATGATTAGAATAATGATTTCCAATTTCAAGTAGAAAACGAAAGGCCCATTTGAAATTGCTATTGAAAAATGTCGACATCCAATCATCATTACCGACTTCGAATCAATTTCATACATGGAAGGGCTAAAATGAAATGTGTCCATTTCCGATAAAAAAGTATTTTAATCGATTGCCAATAGCAAAAACCCTTTTCCTAGGTAAAAAGGGTTGCCAGTTTTCAGTAGGTTCAAAATCGAATTGAGAAATGCTTATAAAAACGACAGGAAGTAATTTTTTGATCAATTAACTGGGAACATCGTGTTTATATCCAACTAACATGGTCTACACTCATCATTCAACTCGAATGTTTAAGCGCAAAGCACACAGGCTCTCAAAAAATGTAACCCAAAATGTTCAACAAAAAAAGGGAAAAATGGAGAATTTCGCTGCTGCTTGTAAGCGATGCCTTCTACATGGAATGGAATTTCAAAAATGATGATGTAGACAATACGAGTAGGAAAGAAATGAGAAAGAAAAGAGAAAAATTGAAGAAGAAAAAACATGAGAACAACAAGAAGCATTTCTGAGTATTTGAAAAATGAGAGAGCAGGAAGAGAAAATGCTAAAGGCGCCAAAATGTAAAATTTGTCATTATGATAAATGGATTTTATCATTGAAGTAATTAGATGACATGAAAAGTTTTGTCTGTGTGTGTGTCTGTTCTCATTGAAGTTTGAAGCATATTTCTCTTTCATTTTTATATTTCACTCAAAAATGAAAAACGAACGAATGTGCACCGATTTTAGACGTTTAATCTGATTCGTACATAGATTTGTACATGGTTTCAATTCACATCTCTTACCTTGTTTGGTCTTTTGTTCTTTAATATAATTATTGTTCAATTCAAATGGCCTCGATGCATTGAAGCTGTGTTTGTTTGTTTGTTTTCTGCATCGCACTTGCCGCCCGTTTGAACTTAAAGCTAAAAGCTTGTCGCATACTCTCTTTGGACATTTGTTTACAAACATTTTTTTCTTTCTCGTCATGTTCATTTCTATCGAATGACATGATACCTGCTTGACAAAATGAACGGTGTAACGCCGGTAGAGACGTGCATTTATTAAAAGAAATGTTATTGTTCACTGTTTAGTATTTCACCCAAAGCCACATTCTTCTTTTTTTCTTTGCTCCTTTTTGAGTCATGATTATAATGAATGAGCCTTTTAGCATTCATCACCGTAATGTTACTATAAGCCAACCACCGTGACATGCAACAAAAATTGAAAGAAAAAATCATAATAAAAAATGGCAAGTCGCATGAAAGTCACCGATTTCAATAGATTAAAAACTTGTGTGCCATATCAAACCATCCCACCTTCTACGTTTACAATCTTTTTCCTCCGTAAAATTTCTATGGCTTTCAAATAGATATTCATCACAATAGAAATTCAAAACGACATTCAACATTCAGCCATTCATATTTCAAAAGCCTAATGCACCTGTTTGCTATTGAGCGGGGCAAAATACATTTTTCTTTGATTGAAATGATGATGAACTCACCAAACCGGAACTTATTCAATCAGTTGCATGAGAATCACATTTTTCGATTGTCTTTACTCATTTAATATATTTACATTTCAGTTTTAATATTTTGAATGGAAACGAGCGTCATGCTTTCCAAAGAAACCACAACAATGTGAGCTTTTTTGATTGATTGAAAAACGGAACGGAACTTTATAGAATTATTATTAATTAATTTGATTGAAATCAGGGGCCCAGAATATGAACGAAGAAAAAAACCGCTGCTCTTCTGTTGTAAGGGAAACCCTTTCATGCCATAAATTCAATTTATTATTCAATTGAAAACGATGTCGGGTTTTTGTATATCAAATATTGCCTCCTCATTCAAGCATTCGATTTCCAAGTTGTAATTTGAATGGCTTAAGATTTTCTAATAATAATTTCCAATGAAGAACCCTTCAAAAAATGCTTTCTGTATCAACTCATTTATGGCTCTTTCCATGATAATGTCAAAGCATATTGAAGCTGGCGGTTGGCATTACACTTCCACTGTTCTTAAAATGGAAATTTTCCGTTTCTGTTTCAAAAAGGAGAAATGTGTTCGAAGCCAAGAGAATGTCGAACAAAAGACGCCCTGTACGTTGTGAATGAAGAGTAATTTCATTGCTGCGAATTTGAAACAATGGAAATGGATAAATAATAAAATTGGTGTATCGTAAATGTTGTTCTTTTCGTTTGTTGTTTCGTTTTCGTAACAGTTCCCATTGTAATTTTATCCTATTCCAATGAATAAACTGTGCCAAACGTGCAAAAAGTATGAATGGATGTGAATTCACATCGTATGACACACAAAGAAGTATGAAGTTCATGAACGCAGTGCAGCTGTAACAACGTAACCAAATTAAATGCATTACAAAAATATTGTTTCGAATATAAACTTAAATTATTCATCGTTCATTTCATATGAATTCAACTCTTTTATTCACTGCCACAAAATAAAATAATGTGAATGCATTCGAAAACAGCTTTGAATAAAGGAAATTCATTGTTTTCCAAATGAAACAAATGAATTTTGTGTGAATATAATTTCATTTCCCGATTTCGACTTTAAACAATCTTCAATTTAGATTTGAATGTGCATTTCATGTACGTCATCTCAATTGTTTGCACCTTTGAGCGAAGGCGTGGAATGAAATCCACAAAAGAATTTGCAAGTGGAAGTGAATATTGTGAAATTGGAATTTGATGGTTTCATTTAACATCTTTCCATTTTCCCAAATCATTTTTATTCAGCATTTTCAACAGAAATGGATTTTCATAGTAGTAAAAATTTTGTGCAAATCACTTTATACTCATATCAAACTAATTTCAGTGAGTTTAATTTTCCATGGTTCATGAATCGCGAAATTTTCGTTAAATTTTATACCATATTCAGTTGAGCTTATGTCTTACGTATCATTATTATTGTTATGATTTTCATCATTGTTATCTGGCATTATTACATGATAACATTTGAATTGTTTTCGTGAGCGCTTCAGCCCGCATGAGCCATTTCATCTTCATTTTAGCGAGATAATCGCAGTGGAAGGAAATTCTGATGAAAAAAATTCTATGGAAGCCGATGTCGGAATAATATCAAAACAAAGCCATCGAATATTTCTTTTCTTTTTCAAAAAACAAAAAAAAAAGAAAAAAAAATACCTTCGAACATTCAAAAATATAATGTTAAAGACTTAGAAACGTCGAAAAAATACCTTGAGAGCACAAAAAATGAACACACTTACAAAAACGTAATGCAAAATAATGGAAGAGGATGAATGCTTTTTCAAGAAACAGAAACGAAAGAAAAAATGTTTGTACACTCGTCTGAATTCATGAATGTTAAATATTTCACGAATTCAGGCGCAAAAAAAATGTCTATAAGAAGCCAAAAGTAGTGAGCATACAATCGAAACAAGTGAATTTGAAATGAAGTGGATGCGAATAAGCATTTTAACAAGAAAATCATTTTCGAAAAAAAAAAATTAAGACTAAAGTCGATAAAAAAAAGTGTTTCGAATGTCATGAATTGCTCTTTTAGTGAAAGATTTTCGTCCGCATCCAAAGTATACTACGAATTGTGCACAACAATGGCGCAATGGGTTACGAGTGAACTTCCAACAATGATTTGTAATTTTTTTTTCCTTTTTCTTCTTCTCATGTTTCTATTTGTTAACAGTGTATTCACTTCTTTTTCATTTACTTCCTTTTAAATGAGAATTTTTCCGGTGAAATAGAATGGACTCAATGGATCTTCAACATTTTACCTTCATCCATATTATATACTTTCTATTAGTAATTGTTATATGTGTAAATTTTATTTCGTTTTGAGTTGTGTGAATAAAATGAATGGAAATGAAATGTGTTTCAGAGTTGCTTTGTTATTTAGCACCAGTTTGTTTGATTGCTTTGCATACGTTTTCCATTATTTTTTTTTTTTTTTGAATTTTTCCATTCCTTTTGCGTTCTTCATTTTCTCGGCTTCATATCAAATTTCAAGACATCATCACCTGACATTGCAACCCTTTTTTTTTGCCCATCTTCAACTTGATTATGAACTGTGAATTGAATTGAACGTAAAATGCTTTGAGCAGACGGAACATGACACAAAGAAAATAAATTTAGTGGCTGGCAAAGCATCAAAGCAATACGTCAAAAGTGTTCCTTTTTTCTTTTTCTTCATTTTTTCAAGAAAAATGCAACTTAATAATAAACTACAGTGCAGAAAAACATCTCAAGCATACATCAAGGGTCATGCTTTTTATCGTTTCTTTATTTCCATTTTATTCGCTGCAAAATGATGTCGACGGATTTATTTTTTTTTGCTCTTTGCTCATTCCATCGAGGCTATCGGCATTGGTAAAAAGTCGTCTACATTGCCAATGCAGGAGATTCCCAATGAAGCAACGAACAGGACGGTTATTATTATGACTATTTCTTGACATGATTTTCAATGTAGCAAGTTGCTAGTTGACAGTAAACAAGATGATACATGCCATACCAAGCAAATGAAACAAAATTATGACAAACTCAAAACCAGCAAATATATCAAAGCAAAACATGCATATGAGAACGAAGAACTGAGGACGTTCAGTTTCATCAAAGCCAAGCTCGGTTACTCCTTGTGTTTGGTTCATATAATTTAAATCGGATTTTCCCTTTGTAGAAAATGCAAAATATACAACGTCAAGCACTGCTCATTATGAATTTATTATTTTATAAATACGGTTTTCATTCCAAGTCATTCGGGTCGGCCGGTTGGCATTCCGCTTGTCGCCTCCGCCATTCACAAGTAAAACTGACTTTTGCTCGATGAAATATAACGAGCAATTGGCAACTGCATAGAATACACACTCATAGCAGCACTGTCACCAATGTTCAAATGTGTCCAAGAATCAAAACAATACAAAAACTCGGAAAAGAGAAATTCAATGACACAAAGTGTTTATCCGAAAAAAATAAAAATAATGAAAATACATTCAATCGTCGGTAGTTATGCGTTATTTGCAATCCATTGGGGAGAATGCAATGCAAGAACCATTGAAACTTATTTTTATTGTATTTATCACGCAGGGCTCATGGCAAACATTTTGAATTTCTATTTGCTTTTCTTCACTTTTTGGAAGGATCACAGTTAAATATTCACCGTTTACAGACCAGTCGTTTTTTCGCCAATGCATTGCCACACGATAAATGGTTCATTGTAAATAATGCATATGTGTCGAGTTGGGAGTTGGGGTCTCCTTTGTTGTGCAAATATGTGAAACATTTCGAACAGCAAGAATGTGAGCCTTTGATGTTTCGATTGAATGGGACCAAAACGGCCAGCTTGCTGGTTGATTTTTGTTGTCATATACCGTCGGTTCTCACCTGAGGATACATTTTAAAATTCAATATTTAATTTTGCTCCCCGTCCAGTCTATCATTTACTGATCCTGTCTGCGAGTATTTCATCGCATAAATTATACGGCAGACGATTTTAATCTGAAGAAACTTATCCACCATCCACAATTGAATAAGGTGCGTGCGTGGAGTGGGTTAGTTATTTCCTTTGTTCTTATTTTTTTCTTCATTAAAAACGGATGCGTATTGTTCGGGCGATAGCCAGCTGTGATGAAAGTTCCCTCATATATAAACACAGTTTACAAACGTAGTGAAATAAGAATCTCACTTTCCGGAATTCCATTATTTAATAAATCGGTTTTTTACGCTCTGCAAATGAAATGCGATAGAAGGCATTTGACACTAATTTAAATTCAATTAAGACGGCTGAGTCATGATTTGCTCTAAAGCCTGGCCAATTTATTTCATATAGTCAATAGAGAGAAAAGGTCTCCATTTGTGCTGGAAAAAAATCTGGTTTTATAATATTATTCGTTGTTTGAGGAATTAATAAAACTTTTCGATTGTGTTTGAATAAAAATGTCCAAAGTTTTTCTCACGCCAATGAAAATTTGAAAATTGTTCACCATAAAAAAAACATAGAATGCATAGTACACCATAACTCATGCCCATGGATCATAATGGTATTCGATGGAGAAGGCTTTTTCTTTATCATTTAAATTTTCGCCGAACAATTTTCGATGATGGATTATATTTCCAATTGAATGATGACAAATCGAAAAAACGCAATTTCGAATGTTGATGACACGTAATTAAAATCGAACATTATTTGATCGGATCGATGAATACGTTTCGTCGATTGTCACCTCTAATTAGCATATTAAACTGATTTTCAAATGCAAAACTTGGCTCGGCTCAGTTTGGTTGTTCGTTTATTTTAACAAAAATGCGCACACATTTCCAGCAAAAATAATTGTGAGTCCATCATTGAACTTCAATAAAATCAAATAAATTGTGATTAAAATCGCGCTAATGCAATGGCCAATTCACCAAAAAGCTGCGTAATTCAATTTCATAAAAGCCAAAGTGGGTGGAAAATAAACGAACACTCGATGAGAGTGTATCGCAAAATTCCATTAAGCTTTCAGAATTCATTTCGGGCCGAGAAGAGAAAGTGTACACAAACCCGAGAAAAAACACAACCAGAAAACACATTTTTTTTTGGCTTGGCCAGAGTCCTGTTTCGTTCGTTAATACCGTCCGAATGCTGATGTGGTTCAGTACACTGACATTTTAGTCGGTTTATTTTGAGTTTTAAAAACCGCTAACAGTGTTTTCAGTTTTCAGCATAATATCAAAAAACTGTCTGATAAATTATTGCGAAACAACAACAACAAAAAATGCAAATTCAATTATTGCACTTCACCAATGTGTTGGGCGTTGGGCTATAGTTCAAACGTGTGAAAGTCTAAAATGCAATGTGACACAAAATGCAAATGCGAATTGTAAAAGCTTCAATTCGAAAAAATGTGACGATGCTTAAACTGAAGAGTTGAAAAAAAAGAAATTCATTTGTTAATAACTGACACTATGAATAATTTTTGCAAATCCAGTTTTACTTTTTAATGCAAGTTCGGTACCGTTATCATTTCTTCCTTGACCAACCGCCGAGTTTCTGAAAAAATCCTCTTTTTTTCCTGCATTGATGCTAGCTCTATTCTCTGCCTACGCTCCAATTAATTCATTTTACTGTTTCCATGGCATGGTTCCGAGACACACATGAACGAAATTGTTCAGGAAATTTTCCGGGAGGGGATTCAAAAGAGTGGCTTTTGAACCACGAAATACACGTTCATTTTTCCCCAGAATCTCATTCACCGTTTTTTCCTGAATGGGGTTTTTCGATTTTTCCTGAATGATGTATTTCTCTTCAATTTCACGTTCAATTATTTTCAACTATGTTTTTATACATTTTTTAAATTTATAGCAAATCCATTGTTGGCTTGGCATCCATTATAGATTCGGTTATAAAGACAATATCCAACGATGGCATAATTGCTTTGCAAATAGCCAACAATTTTCTGGACATGAAAAGCTGTTCGTTCGAAAGAGGAATGAATTCAAAATACCTTTTTTTGTAGAAATATTTAACAAGAATTCAATTTGATGGTCGGAGACGTTGTTAAATAAAAAAATTTCTATATTCATTAGGAAATGAATCATCATCACACTTCTCCGTTTCAATAATAACTCGAGAGATCTAGTTTTCATCGACCGATTTTCATTACAAAGAAGGAAGAATGTCATTAGAACGAAATCATTACGTAAAATTGAGAAAAAAAAATGTTTTGCATAAGAATGGTAAAAAATTCTCGTCAACAATGAAATGGTAATGAATTCATTCTGTGACCGGGCAAATCGCAATCATGTCTAAAATTTCCGAATATCCAGATCAATTGACGATTGACATTGACTGTGATGGATAAAATAAATGAAATGGATAGACAGCAAAAAAATTAATCATTTTCACAAATTCTTCAGTATCGTCATTCTTTTTCCATACAGTAAACAAAATTGATCGATTCAAATGGTAAATATTTGAACGATACAACAGCCAACAGCCATTGGCATTTAAAACATATAAAAACTTTTCGTATTTTTTGCTTTGAATTCATCGTTGTGGTTTCAACGTGTTGTATTCGGATGGCAAGACCGGCATTGAAAAAAAAATAACAAAAGAAAATGTTCGCTGAAATCAATTTCTTGATGGAATTGCGGCAATTTAACAGCACTCTTCATCGTCTTTGTCGTCAATGTTTCAAGTTTCCAAGCAACGTTACACTTTTGTTGCAAGCGCACGCAACTGCCTGTATCATCCGAACAAACAATGAACGATAAACGATTGACAATATCAGCCGAACCCAAAAAAATGTCACTTTGTAATGTTTGCAACACGCTTATGAATTTATCGATTTTTGGGAAGTAGAACGAAGGCAGTAGCAACAGTGACAGCAACGAAGAAAGAAAATAAATAAAATAACACAAAAAACGAACCGAAAAAGATTTGCAATTTTATAAATGGGAAATCAAACGAATAAACATATAAAATTGAGAGAACGGTTACGGAAAAATGGGTGCTGAACGATGTAGTTTTTTTTTGCTGTTTGTTCGATTACATTTAAATCGATGGGAGACTAGAAATAAGAACTAAAATCATGTGTTTCATTCAAAGCGTACGTTGTTCACCCTTCGTCATTGTTTTGCGTTGTCAGTAAATAAAGGCGCGCACACCGAAAAAGTAATGAAGGGAGCAGAGCAACTAAATCCAAGAATAAAAGAAGAGCTCATATTTAAAATGTAGTGATTTCACCGGCAATATTGTCTTACCTCATTCGCTCAGTTTCATCAAATGTAAAATTGACACATTCCATCCCATGAGACGGGCATTTGTCTATCGAAGATCTGCAAATCACCTTAATCCGTTTGTTTCATTCAATTTTGTTAATATGACCGACAATTTGAAGAATAGAAATGCTCCGTTTGTCTGTCGTCTGCATGACATGCAAGCCCTTGGATTTTTAAATCCATCGAATTTATTGGATGGTTTGCATTTTGTATTCAGTGTCTTAAATTGTCAAATGAAGAAACTCCGACAATGATATGCAATCCCAACATTTGTACACATTGGTAGGGTGAAGGGTTTGAAAAGGTCGATTCGGTTGATTGAACGAAATTTTGAGAAAACAATCCATTCAAAATGGCTTTTTGTTGCGAAGAATTGTGTTGGGCCATGAAAATGGCGTCATATTCGAAATCTTGGTTTTTATCGGCAATCGGCATTCTCAAAGAAAGATTGAAACTTTTGTTTCACCTCACCAAATATTGAAATCATTTTTGAATTGATTACAAACATGCACTCACAACAAAAGAAACTAGAGAAAGAGACAGAAAATGTAGAGAATAATTCAATAAATTTCATTTGAAGAAATGAATTTAGTTTCCATTAGTAGTTTTAGTCAATCGTATAAATATTTCTGAACTTTGTTTCGGAGCGGTTGCAAACAAGTCCATAAACTTATCTATCTTTGGCTACGAATTTGTTTGCTCATTCGGCGACCCAATTCTTCCATTTTTCCCCTCTACTTATTTTTCACAATTTAATTTTTCCTTCAACCGATTTTTGCCATCACAATTTCTTATAAGTTTCTCACTAATTAATTTAAGATTATTTTCCGTTATTTTTTTTTTCCACTTGCGCTCTGAGACGTTCGCGGTATCTTGCTTTAAGAAATTTTCTTCCATTGCTATTGCTATCATTTCATTAATTTCCTGTAATTTATTTTTCTGCTCCTTCATTTATTGTTCCATTTCATTCATTTTCGTTGTAATGGCATCGTGTTTCTCTCTGTCTCTTACTCTGGCTTTCATTATATGGTCGTTTGCTGAAGAAGCGCTCTTATAGTTTCAATGATGCTTTGGCCTAGTTCAATATTGGTATGTTTGTGTTCTGTGTGTATAAATCATCATTTCTGTTTTTCTCTATTTTGCCTTCTGTGGCACCGATTGCACTCAAGTGCAATTTTAGTTCTTGACAAATATTGATTATAAATAATAATAGTTCAGCATTTCGAAATTCGAATTTTGTTACAGCGATTCCAATGAGAAATTGATTTTTCATTTTCATTTATGCGAGGAAAAACGGAGGAAAAAAATTCGAATGCAATGAATACATTAATAAGTTTGCATTGATGTTGATGCCAAATTATGGTCGACTACCTCTTGTTGAAAAATTTATAGAGCGAAAATAAATGAGCAAACATATTTCATTGCATTTATCAATTTAATCGAATCAATTAAATTAAAACCAGAGAAAGAGTGTGTGACGAAGTGTGCGTGTGTGTGTGTGTGATAGAGAGAGAGGGAGGGTGGGAAAAAGGGAGGAAATGTGCAAAATATGCAAACAAGAAATTCTCGGGGTTCGACAAGAGATGAACTGGTGTTTTTTTCGAATAATATTGAACCGATGTAGAAAAATGCATCGGAATTTTTCGAATAGTAGAATGGAAGAATATGGTTGAATTGGTGAAATTAAATTAATTCTGTCAGATACTTAGATAAATATAATTTACAAGCTTCGACTGGCTTACATATGGCATATGGCTCATACGGTAGTAAATATTAATTCCGAATTAAATGCTGGCGAAATGGGGAAATTGTGAAAATTATAAAAATACGTAGAATGAACGAAGCCAGCCATATTATTATCCGTTTTAATTTTTTTTCCTCATATGAACTCCACTGAAACATGTGTGTCATTCCATTGTTTTCATTCAATTTTCAATTATTTCCCTTTCGAAACGGAAACAAATTGAATTTGCTGATCCAATGTGAATTCGTCCATAAATATTTATTTCAATCCTTCATCCATTTTGTACATTTTACGCTTGTACATAGTACCAATACCACCAGTATGATTGACCTAAGTAAGCATTGTTGTAAATGTGTTCTTGGGTCTTTTGCTTGTGATTCCATTGTAAATTGGTTCAATGTCCAATGTTTACTTCTAGTCATGCTGTCATATGGGCTTTGTTCGCAATTGTAATTGTTGGTTTTTCCTTCTTTCCGCCCATTTCTTTTGTTCAAACATCCTTTGGATTTTTTCGTTCAAATCACACGATTATATTGGATATACCTACCATTCGTTCCGGGCTTTTTTTCTTTTCGGGTATGTATTGACATTTGATGAACAAGTGTTTGCTTTCTATCGAACAACAGTTCGATTGAATACAATCGCTTGAGCACATTTCGATTAAAGTAATATTGCATGAGAGTCCAAGAAGTGGATTACTATTTCACTTCAACGTCAATCCAATTGTTGATAAAACCGAAAAACAAACATTGTCTATGAACCGATGTACATTGAACGTTAAGTGAAGAACAAATTCAGTTCCACTGACAATTACATACGATCCCCATGATTAACTGCGATTATTATTATTGTTGAAAATGCTTCGAACAAATGAAACAATGGATGAAAAATTCACATCGTCATGTCTGTTCATTCTTCATTTTTCGATATTACATTTCTGTGTTATATTTCACCAATCGGTTTCGGTAGTTTTATTTACTCATGCTGAATGATTGTGCTTTTGGAATTGCATAGATGATCTTTATTATAAAATTGGTACAGAATCTATTGCATTGTTAACGACGGATGATTGTTTTGTGTGTGTGTATGTGAATAGAAATTTCTTGCATGTCATATTCACCGCAATGCCCATGCATACAGGCATCATTTATTATCAGGTGAAACTAGATATATGTAGAGATTTATGTGTG
>GL501448.1:64480-79462 GCA_000149185.1 Mayetiola destructor
CATTGGCAAAAGGCATGAAAGAAGAAGAAAAAAACACCTTTTGCTACCAGCAAACCATTTAGATAATCACTTTCATTGAAAAATTACTCAATTTGCTGTATGCACAATGCACAATGCTCTCGTGCAATGCGACCCGACGCTAAAGAGGTAAATTCGCGGGTAAATTGCTGAAAGTGGTGTTTCACAACGACGAGCAATTTTCATTTGAAATTCTTTCTAGTCATTGATACATTCAAGTATGACTCTGCGAAGCTCATTCAAGACGCGTACACCGTGTACATACATTTATGTCTTAGTTTTCTTCTCATTATTTTTTTGCACTTTGCCAGACCAAACATAGCTGAAACGTGAACTCCCAATTCACGTAGCGAATCAAATTTATAAATGTAGTCAGTCGATGTTGAAGCCGCTTTCTTTTTCCTTTTCTTCATCTTTTTCGCGTTTCACTTTATTTTCATTGTTTAAGATTCAATTGAAATTCAAATACACAACGATATGAAAATGAGATTCATTGAAAAGCGTCAAACGAAAGAGATTTCGTCGACAAGGCAAAGAAGGAATGGACGAACTCCAGTTTTAGAAGTGTCCCCAATGTCATTTGCATGAAAAACATTCAAGCCGACATTCTCAAGACAAAACTGCATGCTGGAATTGAAAGAGCCCAGCATGGCAGCTCAGTTTTTGGTATTCAAAATGCATACACGTTCACAACACACCCAAAGGTGTCAACTGCCTTGGAATTTGGAACTTGGAACAATGTTTCATATGCCACTTTCAATATTTAACAAGCTAGAAACTACCAGCACCAAGAAAACACAACAATAACAACAGCAACAATGCACCCAAGATATTTTGTCTATCGTCGTATGGTGTGTGATGTTTGCACCTACCTATTTATTCGTTCGCTTCAACGTAAACACGTTTTCCAGCGAACATTATTGAAAATTACACTTTTGGTTATCTGCAATTATTTTGCTTCCATTCTGAATGGAATAACCACCAAAATAGCAATTTTGAAAATACACAACGATATGAAAATGAGATTCATTGAAAAGCGTCAAACGAAAGAGATTTCGTCGACAAGGCAAAGAAGGAATGGACGAACTCCAGTTTTAGAAGTGTCCCCAATGTCATTTGCATGAAAAACATTCAAGCCGACATTCTCAAGACAAAACTGCATGCTGGAATTGAAAGAGCCCAGCATGGCAGCTCAGTTTTTGGTATTCAAAATGCATACACGTTCACAACACACCCAAAGGTGTCAACTGCCTTGGAATTTGGAACTTGGAACAATGTTTCATATGCCACTTTCAATATTTAACAAGCTACAAACTACCAGCACCAAGAAAACACAACAATAACAACAGCAACAATGCTACCAAGATATTTTGTCTATCGTCGTACGGTGTGTGTGTGATGTTTGCACCTACCTATTTATTCATTCGCTTCAACGTAAACACGTTTTCCAGCGAACATTATTGAAAATTACACTTTTGGTTATCTGCAATTATTTTGCTTCCATTCTGAATGGAATAACCACCAAAATAGCAATTTTGAAATTCAAAACGTTCCCGTTCTACAATGGAAGAGGCAGCCGAGAAAGAAAAAAAATGAAAGAAAGAAGAAATGATGAATAACAGCAAAAGTTAATGTTCGTCCTTTGTGATTGTGTAACCATTTTCTGGTTTGGCGTTTGTAGCTATTTGTCGTGCTTTCCATGAAAAATTCTCTGTTTAGTGTTCCGTATTTCGGGATTTTTAATGAATGGCTGAGTTTGTTTTGTCACAGTGTTTATTTATAGTTGTTGGTTGTTAGTAGCATTACGTGTTACTATACAATGCATATATTCAATGTTAAAATGCGCTAATTTGTATGTTTGTGCAATTTTGCCATTCAAAAGAGATATTCACTATTCACTTTGCAATTTATGGGCGATGAAAAGAGCTCATTTTCAAAAAAAAAAAAAATAACTTTCAACCTCAAAAACTGAAAACTCTTTACTTTGATGCACAATTTGTTTCGTTCTGCTGTGTGAGATTGCATACGACATACGATCATTGCCGATTGACAAGTTGAAAGGCAAAATTGTAACATGGTTGAGTTTGTTGTTGAGCATTTGTGTGGTATGGTATGGTGTGTAGTTTGCATCCAAAGTGAGAGCACATAATACCGCATGTGTGGAAAAGATGCAAAAGAGTCGATAATTTGTTTGGTTGTTTGGCTTCAAAATTTCTTTTCTTATTTTTCCTAAATGCGATGGAGAGCATTTCTCATTCATTTCATTTTCCAACGTTGCTCTTCACTCCGCATATAGAAACTCTTCAGTCCATTTAATAAGAGAACGATGCCAAGCAAATGAAGTGCATTCAAACTTACCAATTACAACTATGAATATTATAGACCCGACTGCTGTTATATACAATATGAACTATGAGCTAATGTTCGATGATCTTTTCGTTATTTTCATGGTAATTTCCAATTTAATAAAGACTTCAAAAGTTTTCTTCGAAATTAATTTGAGTTTTTGTACTTGTACCTGTAAGTCTCTTACGTATCATTTAATTTGTGAATAAAATGTTATTCAACAAATGCAATTAGATTACCAAGAATTTCAAATAATAATAATAATAATAATAATTTGATTTGAAATTTGAGTAAATGTTGAAAAAAGCTGACGAAACAAGCATTTGTCAAAGAGTTGCAGAGTGCGATAGCCGAGAAATGTTATGCGTAAAACTTTGATATGGAAATTCAGGTGAACGATGATGATTGAAGAAAACCATTAAATTCAACAAAATAACGAGTTTCCTTTTTTTTTTTGGGTAATTGAAATTCCAGAGGCAGCACACCATCATATCCCTATAGCCTATCCCGCTTAATGTACATAAGTAATGAGCAAATGGCGTCAGTATCTCAATCGATAATTTGCAGACACATTGACATGGGTTATCGGCAACAGAATCTTTCCTTTGAAATTCATTTCGATGACAAAAATGCGTCACATTTTACTTAAAACAAATTGAAATCGTGCAATGGACTGTAACCTAAATAGAAGCGAATGGAAACGAAAACAATGCTCAAAAAAAAAAATCGGGAGAAAAAACGACCCGTGGAAAATTTATTATTACAGTTAGATAATTAAAACAAATGAAATTAAAATGCGAATGACGCTTAAAGACATTGAAACGCATCGTATTTTACCATGAAATTGTCTAAAATGATGCTCATTGTGTTTGAGTTAGGCTTCAAAGATGCCATTAAAATTCGTTTCTTCTGCTCAATTGACCAAGCTTCTCATATTGTTTTATCTTTTATGGTTTTTCATTGGCCGTTGCTTTGCTTTCGTTTGGCAAAAAATTTGTTATTTATGTAGTGGGTTGAACTGGCTTTTAAATGGATCAAATTTTCCTGAATGTGTTTCTTTGCGAATTTTTCTTTTCTTTTTATTTTTTCATTTTATTAAATCTAATATGTGTAAAATGCCTCGCATATTGTGAGCTGTGAAATCGAGATACGAAATTATCGTTCCGTTTCGATGGATATTTGATTTGTTGATTTGCTTTGTTCTATCTTTTATAATATAAAGCAGGAATAGGCAATGAGAGATGAGAGAGGGTCTGAAAACGCCATTTATTCCACAATAAAAATAAATCAAAACGAAATAAATAATATGTAATAATAATAATAACGAAGAGGATTCTTTTATTTCACATTTGGATTTTCCATCCGAGAAAATATCGTATTGGGTTGAGGAATTTCAGCTGGAACCATTCTCTTCTTCATATACATGATATGATATATGGCATGCAATTCGAACCAAAATTATTGTTGAACAAAAAAAAAAAGGAAAGAAAATATATTCAGAATTCAGATTATATTTCCAATTTATACAAGTTTGGTTTCCATTGATCCAGCCATTGTAACTGCCATCCATTGCAATTTGTATATTGTCGATGCCCGCATGTATCATCATTTATCGAGGCAGGGTGCATTGTTCTACATGATGTTAACTGAATAAAACATAACAAACTGCATGATGTGATTTGAGTTGAGTTTTGAATCGAGTTTGTATTACATCAACCACTTGAAATGCCGAAATCTCATGTAACATAAGCCGTTTAGCCATCCAATTTAACCATTCAAAGAGCGAATAATAATAATAATAATGAATGTGAAACGCTACGAAGCAAGAGAAAGAAGAAAAAAAAATCTCGCCAAACAATTTCGATTGGATGGCGGCTTATTTGTATGCAGACAAACACAGAATGCAATTCTAAAGTTGGAAGCAATTTCAAAGTCTCATTTTTATGTATCGTAACCAAACCGCCAAAGAATCATCTTCGTTCGCCGTTTGCTTGCAATTCTATGAACTACAAGCGTGACGATAATGATAAATTTAGTGCATATCGATGGGGATGACGTGAAAAGTTTGTGATGCGCAGGGTTGCCATAAAGCAAAACTGAAAAAAAGTTTTCTTTTTCCCAGTTAGCACCATTACACATTCACTTCCCGGCTCATTGGCAACAACAGCAATAATAATAACAACGATAATAATAACCAAGACAACCCATCCACTGCTTATGATGATGATGATGATGATGATGACGATGTGTATGCAATGTCTCATCCCCATCAGTTTTTAGTGAAAAATTCGGAAAAAGTTATGAAACACAAAGAAGAAAAACGCACAAAAAAGAATCGAATCAAGTGAGGCAAGGCTAATGGCGGTGGCTGATATTTCTGAGAGTGAAAACCCGAAATATGATGTTGCGTGGAGCGTTCACAAACCGAAAAATAATTGTTTACAGTCAATTGACTTCTTTGCAGGAAATTGTTAGTCATTTTAGGAATTTCCCTTTTTTCCAAAACTGCATGCATGTGAATGGAAGTTATCTATGAGTTTATTCGCATTGAGTATGTTGAATTATTGCTATGAAGCCAATGGAGAGATTCAGACAACATTCTATTAAAGATCTACATGCCAAACAATTACACTTTGCTTTAAAATTCATATACAATACACCAGAAACCATACACTGCATGACATACGCCCGCAGCCTTAAAGAGAAAAAAAATGGACCCCTTTTTTGCACAAAAATACTTGAAACGGGAAAACATGCTGAGAAAATAAACGAATGCAAAATGAAATTATGGAACTTTGGGGACGGGTTCAAAATTTTTACATTGTTCATGTAATTGAATGAAAAAAAAAATAAAATAAAAATCATCCGAAAATCTCTCTCTCCATTCAAGCGCGCTTCAAATTCAATAGCATAAAATAAAGTGAATGCAATTAAATGTTATGGATTTGTACAATATGTGAATGTTCTTCAGATGACTAATTAATCTCTTAAAACCATTTTTTTTTTTCAGCCACACAAGCCCAACCATGAGAATTCACTTTCAACTTTCAACCCTTTGCCAACGTCAATATTTTTCAGTGAGCCATCGTTTTTAATTGAATTTTTATGCAATTCATTGTATGCTCAAGTGTTGTCACATGGAAACCTCAATCGTAGCGGACAATAGTAATCAAAGAATTAAATCTTAAATCCAATCAATTTATCAAAACATTTGAAATTTCATTAAAATTTTTAAACCATTCTCGTCTGTTATGGTTTTTTCCCCTGATATTTTGAAGAGAATTTTCCCGTTTGCCGAATTGAATATCGCATCGATTAAACAAATATATTTATTAATGTTTACGAACATCCGTTTTTAAAACAAACACCCGATAACCGCAATGTATTATTTGTACGCTAGAGCATACAATGAAAAATTCAAAGAAAATCGCTCTGTCAAAAACAGTGACACCCAATGTCTTCAGTAATTACATGTCTATTCGCAAATAATAATGATTACGTTTTCGAAGAATTCGTAAAAAGTCTGAACAAAATGAGAACTCAGAATAATACAAAGAAATGCCGTGAAAATGCGTCACCGTTGGCGATGGATATAACACAACCAACACCAGCATCATTTAAGTCAAGTACCAACACCACAGTCAATCCATATTTAACAATAATAAATAATGAACGAAGAAAAACAAAGAATTTATAATGTTGCCTGGGCCGGAGCATTCACACCATTATTGTCATACATATTTTATGTTTTCGCGTTTGGTGTTTAATAAAGTTTTCAGTTTTCATTTTTGTCTTGAACACGCACTTCATTTTGGAATGAGGAAGATGAATGGATTTTCTCTGATTTATCCGTCAAATGAGTGAAATCGCTTGTGAAAAATGAAAGTATCTGTTTGTTGTATCATTTTATATGATTTAATCAATTGTGACAGGCAATTGAAGAGAAGGGATTCTCGTTTGATACAGCGACCAGGATGAAATGACAATATTATTTGGAATTTGGATTCTGAACGATTGAATGCAAACTATAAATGTATCATCATGAAGCCAAAATGTGAATGGAAAAATATTAAAATGAGAACAATATTTTGAAATGATATTTGACTAACTTAGTGGATTGTCAGTCGGTTTCCATTCTATCAATGCAAAATGGTAAAAAAAGAATAAAAACGAAAAAAAAAGGATATTGAAATGAAAGATAAAGAAAATATAATTAATATTTGTTTATCTCATTTTGTATTGTTTTAATTAAAAAAGTTTAATTGGATTCGCATTCTTTTTTTTTCTCGTGCTTTTTAACTCGAATCTGCCGAATGGTGGATTTGGATTGAATGTGGACGTATAATATTGTATTGTAGAAATGGTTTCTCGTTCATTCACTCAGTCAGTTTGAAGTTTTTGATTTGAATTGCTGTTGTTGCTGTTGTTGTTGTTAGCGTTTTTCTATTTATCTTTTTCCATTTTTGGATTTAGTTTTCGGTATTTCATGGATACAAATTTGTACCATTCAATGTTTGAATTTTTCTCGTTCTTTTCTCTCCCCACAAACAAATTACGAATGCGTTAAACTGAAACGCCGCATCAACAAAAAAAAACGTTTTTCTGGGATAAATACTCCACTTTCAAAGATGAATACAATAAAATTTCATTTAATTTGATTATTTGTTTGCCGTGAGCCAAAAGTATGCAGCAAACACTTGTACAACAAGTTTCAAAACAAACGATTTTGATTGGAATGCAATCACTAAGACGAGCAAATAGTGTTTGGTGAATAGTGAGTGAATGGCGATGCATTCATTATATACATATTTTAATAATGTATAGTTCAGAATTAATTGTTTTTTGTTCTCGCGAAAAACTATTGATTTTTGGGAAATTTTATTTTAACGATAACATGGAATGTCCTTTTTCACACCTGCCAATGGTGATTATCTGCGTGAATACATTTAACAAGAACAACGAAAATCCTTTTTGCTGCAAACTCATTGCGTAAATCCCGTTTTTTTCTCCATCCAATTCCATATGGCAATTGATGGTGTTTTTTTTTTGCTCTTTGAATTCCAACAAAAACAGATACAATTCATTGAAATGCGTTGGCAATTTTTTATCTCCGTTTTCAAGTTTCATTCATTTGGTTGTCGTTGGCATCGGTTTTGTTTTAGTTTTTCGAAAAAGTAATCGAGTAAACAAATTAGATGGAATTAATTGAATTTCATCAACAAACGAACGCCAATGCCACACTCAACAACAATCAACGAAGCATTGAGCACGTAAAGTAAATTAAATTGCCTCGTTTCTCTGTTCCCCGGATCATGTCCCGATACAGTTCCATACTCCATATACACAAAATATTGTATTTGTTGATTTATTTTCGGTTTGATTTTGGCACGTTGTTTTTGCAAAAATCAAATAAATGTGACCCGAAATCGTTTTCATCATTTCCGGAGCATTCTCATTAAAACGCATGTTTAGAAAATACAAATAAATCTTAAACTGTCCAAAGCGCACATTCACTAAATGACAAATATACACCGTAATTTTATACACGAATATTCGCATATTAAATGGCCCAGTTAAAAATGCCTCGAATTAAAACCGAAAAATGCAATATTTCATTGAAATCATACTTTTGCCATTTAGAAATTAATTACAAACACTCATAATTACTTTTATAGGAAAGGCAATGCACATTGTACACGCACATCACGGCTAAAGTGCACGATTAAAGATATTAGCGTTGTGTGTAGTTGATTTGCTTAAATTGTAACAAAAATAAACAAATTACAATCAAACAGCAAACGAACAGCTGTTTCTTTCTGATCTGTTTTGACATTTGGTTTGAAATCAATTAACGGATCACCGAACGGTCAATATATGCATAAAGTGAAGAGTACAGCTGATGGAGCCGGCAAAGTCAGTTATCAGATTGAATTCGGATTTCTGAAATGTTCTTAAAGAATCCATTTAATGTTTTTTTGCCAAGAAATCATTTAGATTTCCACAAATGATGCTGATTGATCAATGGATGCGTGCTGAAAACCAGGCAATAAATCGGATTTCCGTCGTTTTATATGAATTTTTAATGTCCAATAATGCATATACCCACAGCATACGGCAAACAGCAAAACAGAAGAGAAAAAAATAGTGAAATATTTAAAGTTCGGATATTTATAGTCTGTAAGTGTTTTGCATCGAGCAAACCACATGTAATAACCAAAAGCAAAGAACAGATTCTCTGATGATGTGATGTGATGATGTAAGCGAACATCACACAAAACCACACAAAACAACCGAAACCAAAACGGAAAAGAATGTGAAAATTATATAGCTTTTAACATTTATGCCCAGCAAAAGGCGAATTGTAAATGGTGAATGGTGAACCGAGTGCAATATGAACGAAATAATAATATTTTAATCTCAGATTTGCATCCAATGCACGCGTTTTGCAATTCGCAATTCCTCAATGCCCATTCTCTGTCTCATTTTTATCGCATGAACATCACGTTTCCTATTATTACTTCCCATTGTGCACATTGCACATTGCACACTGCACATCGCTCAAGTTTATTATTATCATTATTCTCAGGAACAGATTTTCACTCTGCTCTCATCTGTACAACATCAAATTCGTCCGAAAAAACGGCTATTCAATGAGAAAGCGAGAAAAATGAAAATACAAAAAAATCGATTGAAATCAACTCAATGAGCGTAGAAATATTTGTGGCACCGAATATGAATCATTTTCTGCCGGATGCCTCTTCTTTTCTCTCGCATAGTTGTACATTGTACTGTATCAACGTTATTTAAACCTATTTCTTGTTTCTATCATTCATTTTTTGCTTCTTTCCCTTTTTTTCACTGTGTGCGAGTGAGTGCCATGTATTCACGTGTCCATAAAAAGTTGCCGTGCATCATTGAATGATTCGCTTGCGGCATGTGAATGAATGTGATTGCACTTCATACATAAATCACACAAACCGTTTGAAATTGTGTGTGAATTTCGGAATCATTTTACCATTTTATCTCTATTATTTAATCAAAATCGTAAACATTCAACAGCATCATGCGCCATACATTGGGCTACGAGTATTTAAGTTCATTATTATTTTGGGCGATGGCAAACCAAAAAAAAAAAACAAAAAAAACAACACCAAAACGATTACAACTCTCGACATTCGCATTCAAATGAAAACTATCAACATTTTTGAATGAATTTCGACGAAACATTTCTGAATTGAATTGGTCGAGCATTTAAGTCGGCAATCATCCAAAAATAGGTGTTACATTCAAATTTTAAATTTCGTAATTAGTTGGTACACATCGCAGGGCAAATGGCAATGTACATTGTACATTGTATACATGGTTTTTTTTTTGCATTAAATTCTCAGTAAAATTTGCTTCTTTTTTTTGGACTAATTAAAATTCGTTATTTCAATGCTTGTGGTTTGAGGCGTCTTTTTTCACCGATGAGCTGATTTCATTTTCTATGCTCTCTATGCACCATGTGTATGACTTATCGAGATTAAAACCACAACGCATCAGCAAATGAAAAAAAGGAAGATGAAGCAAATGTGATATACTATCAGACACCCGGTAACAATACATATACTTTAAACTGTGAACTCAAAACTCACTGTTCATAGTTTATAGGAAAATCGCTATGCTGAAAATTCCTGCACTACATATATGTTTTTCCTTCTGCTATTTGTTTTCTTCCTGTTTTCTTTCTTTCACTTGGCATTTTGCACTCATCAAAAGGAATGTAAACTCTACAATTTTGTCACTAAATCAGTTCTCAGTTCAGTGTTCATTGCTCTCTTTCTGGATTTTTATTACAATCTAACTCTCGTTGAATCTGATGTACGCGATGGAAGATATACGATATCCAATATGCGTGATGCAAACAGAATTTTTCTTTTTTTTTCAGTTATTTAATATCTCACATTTTCAATTACTTTAATGTTCATCCGCTTTATTTAGATTAAAATTTTTCTTTCACTTTGTTTTGCTTCTACATTTTTTTTGCACAATTTCTATTTGCCACATTGATCTTGATTTTCTAAAATAACATGCTCAAAAATATAAAATCTTCAAATCTTCATGAATTTTTTGCTGTTTTTATTTTGCCTTGCATTTTTTTTTTGCAGCGGTGTCACTTTGATTATTTCTTTTCCTTTTGTGAGCATATTGCATATCAAGAAAAATATACAGAATATTTGACATAATCTCTCATCAAATGCCACAACGGGATCCAAATGAAAAAAAGATCCATGATGATTGCAAATATGATTGGTGCGTCGCATCATTTTCAATTCCATTTTTTGTGCTCATGTCAGTTTATAACTGCATTCAATGTGGTTATTATTTAGCTTCATTCTTTTTCACAAGATCTGAAATTTTGCTTTGCTGTGGTATGATTAAGCTGGTTTTTCAAATGGTCCGGTGTCATTGAAAATGCAGTTTTTGGATGAAAATATGAATTGCAACAGATCACTTTAAATGAAATGCTTTGAAAATCGAAATCATGTTTAAAATAAAAACAGATTGATGAATCTGATTAATGGATTGCGATTCATGGCGTTATTTGTATTTCAGCAGAGCATTCGTTGAAATTCGAAACATTCCATTGCAGTAAAGAAATACCGATAGCTTATCTCAAAATATAAAACTCCATTTCAAATTTCCATAGATTTTGTTGAAATATTTAATCACAAAAGTGTAATTTTCTTTCATTTCAGGTACGTACAAAATTTCCATAAATGAATCGGCAACCATCGTAAGGTAAAAGTTATAATATCACCTATTCTATATCATATATGAAACGACTAAATCGATTTTCGAAAATTTTTACTCCAAAATTGGAATGAGAAGAAATCGAGCGAGAATGTTTCGTCCAGTGAAAGCATGGTAGCAATCCATGAACCGTATTAAATTCTTGAATCCAACGTTGAATCGTTGGCCACACTCTGACTCCCTTTATTATAAAATAATCTATGGCCGATATAATTCACTGTGTAATCTTGCACGTTTCCAATTCCACGTCGACAAGTGTAAAAAAATGAACCGAAAACATCATCGAACATCGTCGACACACACGTTTTGATCATACAACTGTCAGTGAATCGAATGTAAAATCGAATTCACCTTTTTGTGCAGTGAGAAAAAACAAACTCACACAAACACGAGAAGAAAAAAAACTGAAATTGCTGCACACATTTTGAATTTAAGCTCACATATTTGACCATCCAATAGATTTCAATCCAATTGACTTCAATTGTTCACAAATCCTTGACCAAAATGCATGCACCACTTGAAAGTTTCATAGTCTCAATTCACTCAATTGTGTGTGTGCCAGAAGCCAGAAGTCCAATGAAAGATGAACATCGAACAACATTTATAAACTTTTGCACTTGACTGCGTTCATTCTTTTTCATTTGATTCTTTGGTCCATCCCCAGTTGCTAGCAATTTTATCGATGTGATGTGATTTTAAATCGAATCAGACTCGACGAGAGCGCAAAAAAAATATATATATAAAATAATACACATATAATTCCTATTCATTCGTGCAAGGCGACACAGCATATCGACTTCTTTTTTTTTCTTCAAACTCTGCGAACTGCGAACGGGTATATGAACATCATTTACAATTCGATTTTTCTGTTTATTTTTTTCTTCCTGCATTGTGTGTGTGCACATTTGTCTATGTTTGTGGTGAATGATGTTTTCGGCTATATGCGAAAATGCTGGAAATCATATGTAAACTGTAAACTGTGAACGAACAATCAACCGGAGAATGTTTTTCAACCGAAAAATAAATTGAGAGCATGAAAAACAAAATTGATGAAAAAAAAACGAAAGGAGAAAAATTGAAGGAATTTTTGTAAGTGTGTGTGTGTGTGTGTGAAACAGAGCAAGCGAGCTGTTGAATAAAGTTGAATGCTTGTTTCCGACAAATAAAAATAGACCAAAGTGTGCATTTCAGTTTCATTACATTTCTTGCACTCATTGTCGGTATTTTTCTTTTCTTCACTGGAATTGAACGGAACGAATGTGTATTTTGCCAAGAAAATGCATTCCCCTCTACTCGTTACACTTTACACATTACTGTGATCTGTGATGGAGATCAACTTATGAATGAAATTTGAAATGGCAAAACGAAAAAATAAAAAAAGAAACATAGAAAGATTTTAGTCGCACAGTTTACAGTTTGCAGTGAAATGATGCTTATGAAATTGGAACACACATTTATGCATTTTCAAGAGCCATTTACCATTTTGGTACTTTGGTTCAATGTTATTTTAATGGTTTTGATATAATGTTTTATGATTTTATGATTTTGCTTTTCATGTACGCTTCATGCCTCATGTCTTATATTTTATGTTTATAGCAATTTAATATTTCCAAATAAAAGACAATGAAAATATCAATTACATTTCGGAACATTCAATTTAAATAGATTTTGATTTGAACCACACACACACAGAGACATGGATCCTCGGCTCCCATATGGTCTGGGTGTATGATTGCGTTTGATTAAGCATGATGAAAAACATATCATTTTATTCATTGAGTGCAAATAAAAATCACGGTTGGAGTGAAAGATTGAACGGATACAATAGCGGCATCGGGAAATGGATGATGATTTTCAAATCGATTTGATGAATGATGTCAACATATTTTTCCGTTCGATACACGTTGTATTAATAATTAAAAAAAATATATATATATGGAACCAAATACCGTGGATCGCGGTTAAATTGGAACAAAAACAGAAAAAAAGAGAAAAAGATGAGATGCCATCGCTATCATATGCTACCATCATATTTTTTTTTTCTTATTCGCTTTTATTCTTAATTTTTATTATGCTATTAGTACTTGAACAGTGAACAGTGAACAGTCATACAGGCTGTTCCACTTCAAATTTTATTCTCGTCGAATGTTGATTTTATTAGTCACTTCATTTTGACACGAAACAAAAGACTTTTAACTAAGTAAGTCGATTTTGGATCTGTAGTTTTTTTAATAGCTAATAGCCGAATAGTCACTCATTCAAAGTGAAATTTTTATATTTTCATATTATTATTATTACAACATATTACAGACATACTAAACAATCATAAAAATTCTATTTCTCATTTGCTGAATGCTGAACATTGAACATTGTGTTGTTTAGATACCGCTGGCGCTATTCGTATTCTTCTTCTTCTTCTTCATATAATATGTATTATTACACATTTTCTCTGTTACGTCATTCCATGGTTTGTCGGTTTTGAGAACGTCATGCATGTGATATTTTTATGATTTAATATATGAAAATATCATAAACTTATGAAATGGGCAATATTTTTTCGACCACAGCAAATATTTATGCAATTTTATTGTGTTTGACCGCGTTCTTATGCTTTTGGTATGCGCCGCAAACGGATAACGAATATGTTTCGAATTTGGATATTGGAATGCAATCATTGGTTCTTTAAAATAATGTCCCACCGTATGGCTATTATTCATAATATTGAATTCCATTTTGTTTCATGGTATTCTTTTTAATGGCGATATATTAACTGATGCGAAACACGGATTTTTTTTTTGCTTTCCCGGAATTTTATTAGCATTTTTCCCTCCATCGTTCATCTGTTGGGATATTTGGTTGTGAATTCAAAACCGAAAAAACCGTTGTCAATATATTCTAATGATGATGCGCATACGAATAAATAATAGTTAATAATGCTCTCAATAAACTATGGAACTTAATTTGTTCATCTCAAAACTATGAGCTGCTGGCTTTGGATTTTAAATAGAGCTGTTTGATAGATATGATGATAAAAAAAAAAATGAAATCACCCTTAAGGTAATTGCACACTCTAATCCTGTCGAGCATATGAAATTTTAATCAGGATTATGTGTAATTTCATTTCAAGTCCGGACTTTATGAACATGGCTCGACTGTGGAATGGGTAAAAGCAAAAGTATTTTTCATTGGTTGTCGAATCGCTGTACACACATCCAGTATTCGCCGTTATTTTTTAACGATACGAACAATTTTTGTATTCGAATAAAAATGAGAATTAATTTCTAAAGCGTGAAGCATTATGTCTCAACATGCATTCCAGTTTTAGTATTATTTTGACATCGAACCGAGATTGCTTTTTCGCAAACATACACAATGCACATGTACATCAAAATCATAACAATAATAATTGTCAACGATTTACTAGTTAACGAATATGAGATATATCGAATAACTGATGCTTCATGCTGCACAGGATAACAGCAATCGATTAAATTTTTTCATCTTTACTTTTGAAATTTTTTTTGCAATGAATGAAATCTTTTCAATGACATTGACAACGATGATGGAATACACACGCAATCATAGTCTATTGTTAATCGTAAATCAGACATAATAAAGCACCCTTTTTGCCATTAACGAATCGAAAATCTCGAGAAAATAAAGCAAAATGTGGAGAAATAGAGAAAAAAGAAGGATAGAATCTCTTCATCGTTTTGCCGATTATGAAGAAGAAAAAGTACTCAAGCATCGAATGAATGCCATCCACTCGAATCTCATTCGGTTTCTTCTTTTAATATAACGATAAAGAAGAGAAAATATGAAACG
>GL501448.1:118424-140881 GCA_000149185.1 Mayetiola destructor
GAAGAAAATCCACAATTCAACCGACCGTTTTCATGTATATTCGATTTTGAAATGATTTTCATCGATTAAATATTTTTGGACTCTCTAACCGAGTTCGGCTAACTTGGGCAACTGAAATTAAATAAAAAGCAAAAAGCCAAAAAAAAAAATACGAATTTTGATCAATTTTAACAATCCACGAACACGAATAATTGAAATGAAAACTTTGCCACTTACCGCTTGTGTGCATATTACAGTCAAAAACTCCTTCTGTTCTATTTCTTTCGAGAATTCTGATCACTTTGATGTTTATTTATCTTGATCTTCTTTCCTCTTTCTTCTATCTTTCTTGCTTTGAATGCTTTTATTGGCTGCTTTTAGCTTCATATACATTTATCACTTTTTCTTTAAACTTTGAAGTGGTTTTTTTTTCTTTTTCATCCGATAGCTTTCTATAGCACAAAAAATTCACTAGCAAAGCCAATCATCCGTAAGTGTAGCCGAGAATCGAAAAAAAGACGGAGAAAAAACACACAAAAATAATTTTTTCACTCTTCACATCAAATGAAACGAAAAAGAGACAAAATAGAAAACTTTTTCGTTAGCAATTTGTTGAACAGAAAGAATGAAAGGAAGTTGGTCATGTTCACATTTCACATTGTCGCCTTTCTTACGTTAAAATGTCGAGAGCAAATTTTCCATTGGAATTAAGAACGTAAAGGCAAAATTATCCATTTCACTGAGTAAACAAAAAAAAACGGTTTAAAAATGACTGAAGTACAACTTTTTCGCTGAATAGATTTTCCTGTTCAAAGTTTCTGCAGTTCTTCTGCTAAATGATCAAAACTGTCAAACAAGGCGACACAATTTCAATTCTAATGGAATTGAAAAGCTTACTTCGATTCCATACTTTTACAGTTTCCCAACATCCTAAAGGGCAAGCATTTCCCATACCTGCACAATTCCTATTTTACTATCGTAAAACGCATGTTTTCAATTTTGTAGATTAAAGTTATTAATTTGAGGGCAATGAGAAGAAGAAGGTATAAGAAACCACGACAAAGTCGACTAATTTCACAATAAATTATGAAAACTTTTAATCGAAATCCTCTTCAGGCTCCAACCAATAAATACAAAAACATGATACAAGAGTTTAATTGTGATTGCAGTTATTCCACATCGTTGAATGCATCGAAATAGGAGAAAAATTGTTCATTTTATTATTGCACTCCTTGATTTTTGATGAAAATAAAATACAACAATAATAATGAATAAATAAATAATGATTCGATTAGCAGCAGCATTCACATTGATTTTGTTAATGAGCCATCGAAGCATGTCATTGTGCATTTAATCAAAAATCCACAGAAATTTTTGGGTGTGGTTTTTATTCATTTTTCCCGATTTATTTACATTTGATCGCATTCACTGATTGCAAACAAATGGGAAAAACGAGTATCAACGGCAACAAATAAAAACAATGAGAAAAAAAAACGAAGTAAACACAAAACATGCCCTCATCAATTAACAGCCATGACATATTCCATCAAAAAATGTCGAGTGCATGGCTGCATGGCTTGTATTACCCGATAATTCCATAAACATAACAATCAATTAAAATGCAAATGTGCATCGAATTTCGAGTGAAAATAAAATGACAAACAATTGACATGAAATTTGATATTTTATTGTCTCTCTCTGAATCGGTTCCATAATCTGATGTGAATTTGATTGAAAATGCGAGAAGTTTGATCCGATTTAACATATACTGAATTTACATTACACCGACGCATATGACGGATGCCGAGTTGTGTATGTGTTTAAAATCGCTTCGAGTTCAATTTACTTTGAACGTTTCTGTTTTATGTTCGATGTTCAAAAAAGCCGATCGAATGGATCGAGTGCACTTTGATATGAATCGAAAACTCAATTCTCAATACAATTGAATGTTGAATGTTGAATGTTGACTAGACTGCTTACAGTTTAAGTACTTCATTTGTTTCAGTCAATTCTGAAGCGAAATCTACCGAATACTTATCAATTTCCTTTTGATTTGTTGAATACATTGCGTGCACAAACTATTGAAACTTTCAAGCATACTTCTGCTACTACAAAAGAATTCTTTTGAATCTGTTCCATTGAAAAGTTTCTCTTCAATCGAGTAGTTTTGTTCGACAAGTTTCATTTCGATGTGGAAACCGATTCCGGAAATTGTTGCGATTCAATCATTGAGTTAATAACGAATTTTGTTGACTTAATACAAGTCGGGCGCTATAATTATACTAGAATTTAAGTCCTGAATCTTAAAAAATAAATGATTTTCTTCATTTACCTGCCTCAATGTGAGTCATGGTGTTACAATTGCACAACATATTGCTCAACCGGATGATTAATCATTCTCTATTTCCTGGATTTGCTGTCGCAAATGAGAAGAGAATGAAAGAGAGAAAAATGTGAATCGATTTAATTAAAATACACCGATTACCAACTGAAACCAGCCACCGCATTCGAAAAATGGAAAAATCATTTTCTGATGGTTTATTTGAAATATAAAAGAATAAAAGAATAAATATACACACATACTGTTCGATGATTTATCAGAATGTGTCGAGCATTATGCAAATGCAACCAATCGCACACATTCACTGGAATGCTTTTCAATGTGACATACAAAAATCACCATATTCAATGCATGAATTATTTATTTAAATATTAAATCAAGAGACATTTTTTCTCGTTCTATCCTACTTTCGGTTGTTGTCACTCTGCTATCGTTTTGATATTCAGATCCTGGTGGTTTGAGTTTTGGGTTTTTTTGGAAAATAAATCCACATTTCACAGACTGAGATTTTATGATATTTTATTTTATTTTATTTGATTTGGATCAATGCGACAGCTCTCTCTCTCTCTTTCTCTCTTCATTGCTTTTGCGTACTGTTTATTTATTTACATTTTTTCCCATACATTGGTGTATTGATTGAAACCACCAAACGAACCGAATTACGAAGAGAAATTACCATATAAATAAAGTAAATCAGCATAATCATAATGCACTTCATCGATCACAATTGATGCGAACTGGGACTGTCTCAAGAGAACACTGAATTAATCTCAAATGTGAATTGATAATACATTTGCATAAAAGCGGGCCCGGACATTCTGTACACTCCATGTGTAATTAGTGTGGATGTGACAATGTGACAATGTGACAAACCATCATTATTACATTCGATTTTATTTCACAATATAAATATTATTTTTTCCCATCATTTTGAGTGTTTTGTCAGAAAATATAAAATGAAATGATTTGTTGTGGAATGGCAATTTATCACAAGCATTGCAAATGTAACATTTGATGCGCAAATTCGATACATTGTTGCGCAGACAAAGCTCAGAATGAAAAATTGCAATTCATTACACCATTTGAATGACAGCAGACAAATTAAGCGATTCGCAAAGAAGATAAAACATATTGAAATATTGAACACCGGTCGGTCATTTACACTTTTGCATGTCATTCACAGTCGCAATGTGCACACAAATGTACAGCGAACATTCATTTGAATGTTATGCATTCAATATATTGGTGTCTGGTTTTTCTTTTCTTTTATTTACCAAGAATTCAGATTCAGATGGATATCGATTCGATTTACAATTTGTGTTGTCTGCTGTCTTCTTTATCTGCTTTAAGCTTCAATCTTCAATCTTCAAGTGTGGGCTAATGATGGTTGTACCATATCTGATTTGAAAGGAGTGTATATTGTACACTTGAATCTAATGACATAGTTAAATGTAAGGGACCGCAAAATCAGGGAAATCAAGGAAAACAAAAAAAAAAACAACAAGAAAACCACACAAAACATTGAACATTCAACATTTAACATCACATATTATCACGCACAAATGAACAAAAACCAAAATTGCAACAAAAGAGTCGTATTCTCTCATACAAAAAATGTTGAATGTGCGAGCACCGAATGCATTTCATTTGCTTATAAATGTCTTTGTTATGTCTGTGCTAGCAAAGAGTGCATTCGAAAATTGAATGGTTACAAAAGTAAATGTAATGACAATATCTAAGCGAAAAATCTAATCAAATATTTTCTCTGGATGAATTGTACTTAATAATGAACGAAAATCCTACACACATTAAATCAGTAATGACATGTTTTTTTTGTTGTTGATTTTTTTTTTTGTGTGTTTTGTTGAAGATCATTTCGTGAATCCATAACATTACACATTGCACATCACCATTCAATCGAATCTCTGTTTTTTTTGTAATTTTTTCCTTTTTTTTCATTTTCAAACTGAACGGCTGCAACAAAAGCCATCATAATGGCATCGTCAACGTGCGCGCACTTTATGACATTTACAACAATGTGATGACATGAAAAAATTCGAAGACAAAATCATCAACGCCGCCAAGTAAAAATGTGTTCGATTTTCTTTTATATGTTTTGTTTTCTACTGTTCATTGAAACTGTTGGCAATATTCCATACGTCAGTCAATGCATAAAAAGAGGTGAAAAACACGCACACACACACAAAAAATTAAAAGAACCAATTTTGTGAAAAAGAAATTTTTCGAAACACTTAAGACATTTACAGCTTACGACGAAGAAAAGTGCATCAGCTGCAAATGTTTTCATTGCTACGCTCAACGAACTCGAGAGATTGTTTTTTTTTCGTGTGTGTGTGGATATGAAATGAAGTATAAAGTGTGTTTTTCTGCTCGAGGCTTGATTTAATCTTTTTGAATATAATCCTATTCAAACAAATTTCGTAGAATGGAAACGGAACACAATTGCACACATAAGATGATGAATACAGAATACAATACAAAATGAAATTGATACTTCACGGAATATTGTGTGCTGAAAGTAAATTCGATGACGAAGAAGATTTTTCGAATGAACAATGAACATATGGTTTTTGTTATTTGGATCCATTGAATTTTCGGAATTTTCGTTATACAGTATTAGTTAAATGTAAGGGACCGCAAAATCAGGGAAATCAAGGAAAACAAAAAAAAAAACAACAAGAAAACCACACAAAACATTGAACATTCAACATTTAACATCACATATTATCACGCACAAATGAACAAAAACCAAAATTGCAACAAAAGAGTCGTATTCTCTCATACAAAAAATGTTGAATGTGCGAGCACCGAATGCATTTCATTTGCTTATAAATGTCTTTGTTATGTCTGTGCTAGCAAAGAGTGCATTCGAAAATTGAATGGTTACAAAAGTAAATGTAATAATGACAATATCTAAGCGAAAAATCTAATCAAATATTTTCTCTGGATGAATTGTACTTAATAATGAACGAAAATCCTACACACATTAAATCAGTAATGACATGTTTTTTTTGTTGTTGATTTTTTTTTTGTGTGTTTTGTTGAAGATCATTTCGTGAATCCATAACATTACACATTGCACATCACCATTCAATCGAATCTCTGTTTTTTTTTGTAATTTTTTCCTTTTTTTTCATTTTCAAACTGAACGGCTGCAACAAAAGCCATCATAATGGCATCGTCAACGTGCGCGCACTTTATGACATTTACAACAATGTGATGACATGAAAAAATTCGAAGACAAAATCATCAACGCCGCCAAGTAAAAATGTGTTCGATTTTCTTTTATATGTTTTGTTTTCTACTGTTCATTGAAACTGTTGGCAATATTCCATACGTCAGTCAATGCATAAAAAGAGGTGAAAAACACGCACACACACACAAAAAATTAAAAGAACCAATTTTGTGAAAAAGAAATTTTTCGAAACACTTAAGACATTTACAGCTTACGACGAAGAAAAGTGCATCAGCTGCAAATGTTTTCATTGCTACGCTCAACGAACTCGAGAGATTGTTTTTTTTTCGTGTGTGTGTGTCGATATGAAATGAAGTATAAAGTGTGTTTTTCTGCTCGAGGCTTGATTTAATCTTTTTGAATATAATCCTATTCAAACAAATTTCGTAGAATGGAAACGGAACACAATTGCACACATAAGATGATGAATACAGAATACAATACAAAATGAAATTGATACTTCACGGAATATTGTGTGCTGAAAGTAAATTCGATGACGAAGAAGATTTTTCGAATGAACAATGAACATATGGTTTTTGTTATTTGGATCCATTGAATTTTCGGAATTTTCGTTATACAGTATTCGGTGTATTCCGTTCAATGGCTAAAATCCCGTGACAACTCACAGTGAATTTCTCATCGTAAATCATTTGTAAAGTTTAAAATGCCATAATCTATCTTCATTTCATTCAATTTCAGCAAATTCCCCCCCACTTTCACTGTCACCGAATTGACCGATTGCAAGAGTTTTGAGTTGTGAGTTTTGTGAATGACTGGAGCTCAAATCAGTAGAATACAATATTGAAAATATTTTCGTATTTTTCTTCAAAATTCCCGCATATTTTTTTTCTTTCTTCCTTATATTGGATTGTCTTCTTGTATTCGATTCAGCTGTACCCTATTTGTACTCACAACACACGAAATATATATATTATGGATGAATATAATCGATTGCTCTAATTGACCCACTCCATCATAATCGCTCCATTGAACCATAGTGTTTTTTTTTTTTTGAAATCCAATCGCAGCTACTTTTTGTTGTTTTTGAACACATCTTTCGAATAACAACTATTAAAACTGATTACAGTTCATTAAATCATCTCAATTCATATTTAAATTTTAATCATCAACGACTGACACAGCAGTAGCAGCAGCAGCAGCACCAACAACATTCTATTCAATTGTATTATAATATTCTATTCTATGATTATACGTTTCATTTATTTCAATCTAAAAATATTTCAATTGGTAAAACTGTAATTATTAAGTATTTCGTTCTCCGTTTGGCCAGGGATCGGCTGAATTATTTAAAATAACGGATTTCAACATTTAATATTTATTTTCAGTTTCATTTTCAATTTTTTATCTTTTTTTTTGTTGAATCGATATTGTGCAGTTGGAAGACTCACCATTTCAATCTCATTTCGAATAAAACATTTCAATTTAACTGAATGAATGCAAAGCAAAAGAACGAGAGGGTCGGAATAATATGCCATCACAATGACTATATTATTATTATACTTCATTTAGATCGTTTATTAAAATTAATATTATTCTATGATTCCGTTTTTGTTGCATTAAACATTAAGCGTTAAACATTCTATAAAAATATTGGCTCACTGACTTAAACTGCATAATGTATAGCTTCATCGCTGCTGTAAGTTGTAAATTGAAACAACTTATTATTATAATACATTATACATTATATATTTGATAGTGAATGAAAAAGAAAAATGATTTTAATTCATTTGGATCGTTCGGTTCGTTCGGTTCGTTTGGTCGGTCGATCTCTTATGCAAATACTCGAAAATGACAGAAAGAAATCCGACTTCTTTGGTGCAATAAGTAACTATTGGCGAACGGTTGCCATTAATACGGCAAACAAGAAGAATTTAAACTTGTAATTTAGTAAATAATAACAATAATAATAACAATAAATAATAATCGTAAGTCGTAAGATAAACTCATTGAGCATTCAAACTAAAGTGCTATTTTACTGCATTTAATGGACTAAAAATTACTATAACATTTGAACTTTGCTGTTTGCTATTTGCTATTTTACCATTTGCTTTTATTCAATGTCTTGAATCAACAAATGAGATTTGGTTTTTTTGCTCATCGGATGCTTTCAGTGGTCGCTGATCCGAATGAAAACCATTAAAATCGAATAAAAATGATAAGGAAAAATGCTTTAAACATCAAAACGGAACGACAATGACATCGGCAATCATTATTATAAATTCAAATCCATTGATAAATGTAAAAATAGTATAGTGGATGAAGCAACGTGTGGCTCATTTAGTCCTGATTTGGTATTCAATGTTCATCATTTTATGTTTTTAAAGTGCTCGAAAAACTATTTCACATCGACAAATATTCATTAAAGTTGATTATTTTTATCACTTTTGCAAATAATAATAACATTTACTTTTGGATAACACTTTAGTTCCAAGCTATTTGCCGCATTTCATGCGATTGTGCAAACTGTGTACATTGTACATGGCTGCGTAGCCCAAGACAAACGTTTATCGTTCAATTCATTTTGTATTCATTTCAACGAAACAAACATTGAAATTTAAATTGAATATCAAGTGTTTTTTTTTCTGTTGCGTTTTTTCTCTTGTTCATTACATTGCTTTTCAATTTATGCGTTTATAATAATGGAATGACCTGAATTCCGTTCGATCTCATATCGTCGTTCGTCGTTTCGTGCTATTAAAAAATATTTATGAATTTCTGGCATGAAATTTGTTTTGTTCATTTAAATTGAATGGAGAACAAACGTTGCTCTATGCGGTCACCACAAAAACGTTCTGTTCTCAGATCCACCGAAATAAATGCGCAACAAATTGGCGGCTCCGGCAAAAAAGGCAACAATCGATAAAAATATAATCATCAGTAGTAAGTAGTAGTCAGCAGTTAGCAGTAGCCAGCCACTGTGAGAAATGAAAATTGAATGTTTTTTGTTTGGATCTTTTCCTGCAAACAACATGAAATAGATGAATCCTATATAGAATTCACATAGATCTGGAAGAAATGAGTTGCTGTTGCAATGTAACGTCCGTTTGGGCAACGAAAAACAAGAAAAAAAAATGGAGTTCAAAAACCAAACGATGAAAAAGTTAATGGCACAAAAATGAGAATGAATTTTCTGATCTGTTTTTTTTTGTTTTTTTTTTTACTTGAATCGTTTTTGTAACGAGTAATTTTTTGGTTATTGTGTTTTTGCCCCTTTTTCTTTTCATCGTTCCTTTCAATCTAAAATCTGAGCTAAATCCGGTTTTCGTTTTGGTTGGTTTTTTTTTCTTGGTCTCTTGCAATTTTAAATATGCAGTAATCATGTTGTTGTTTCCATTCATCTTCATTGTTAACATTTCCTACAACAATTCTATCGTTTTGGAATTCACTGGCCATTCTCAGTTCTCAATGTTTTCGCATTGATTTTGATTATAGATTCTTGTGTTTTGGCCGTTTTTTTTTGTTGTTCCTTCGTTTTCTCCCATTTTTTCCTCTTTGAATTTTTCATCAAAATCAACGTTGGCTGGCTGTTGCTATGGGTGCGTAAGTCTCGATGCTATTTCGTATTTCATCCTTTGGATTTGGATTTTTGTTTGGTGCAGCAGTTTTTCAATGCACAAATTATGTGCTGTTCGTTCGTTTTTGGCTTTGGAAGAGCCCTGAAAAAAAAAAAACAATTCGATTGAGAAACGAACAAAATCAAGAGCGAAAACAACCGTAAGCGATTTTTTCATTTCGTTCTGCTAATGTTCGTTTGCATTTTGATACAGCAACGGTTAAGGATATTAAAGATGAACGATAGAACGAAAAGAATGAAAAAAAAAAATATCAATTCGAAGTTTGTAAAATGCAAAACATTTTGGCTGATACCGGGCGCGCGCATTGCCTACAAAATACAGAACGCCAAATGAATCATGGATCATTTTCATTGTTTGCATTCAAAATGGAATTTCAAAAACAAACTAACTAATCAAATCGAAAATACCGACTGAAAATTTGAAAAGCCTAAAGAGGAAAGAGACGTCGAAGTCCAATGCCCAAACAAAGCCATTCCAATTGCACAATGCACATCATTTCGTTTTAATCGAAAAAAAATAAAAACAAAAAATTGTTTCAATTCGAAAAACCAAACAAACGTGTTTATCGTTCTTCTGTCGATGTTTATTGGTTTTTGGATGATGAGTTCTTCTCATCTTCTGATCTCCTTCTTTTTGCGTCTCAAATAAGCGGTAAATTTCTTTGCAAAACATGCATCACAATGATTGGTGCGCCTTCTAATATTTACCTTTTTTTTTTTGAAAAAGAGAACCGAACATTGCATGATTATTTTTACCTGCGAACGTTTAGATGAGTTTACAGTTTTGCGTATAACATTCATTTAATTTCTGAGATTTAATTTTGCGCTCTGCATTTCGTCTGGCTGAACTTTTAACGATTTTTATTTTATCTTCTGTACATTCATCATCAATGTTTTTTCTTCTTTCACCAATCACCGTTCCACCGTTAACATCGAATAAATATACAAAGATTTGTGGTGCACGCATTGCGCATTGATGATAAAACTGGTTCGTTGAGTTCATCATGAATCGATACACGAAAAAAGGAATTGAATCTCAAAACAATCATCATTATTTTACATTATTGTTTGCAACCTTTGTTCTTCTCTTTCTCTTTCTCACTTTATCTTTCTCATTTTGTCTTCAACTGGCCAAAAAACTGATTCACTGTTTCATAATAATAAAACCGAATCGATTGTTGAATAAAGTTTGCTGGATGTTTCCTGGCTCCCGAATAAATTTCCAGTATTTTGGTTTTGCTTCAATCATTATCATTATTATTATAGTTCAATGTTCAGCATTCAGCATTCAGTCTGTAATTTACCGAAGTTGCAATTTTGTAACATTTTTTTTTCTTTTCATTTTTCCTTTCGTTTCGTTTTGTTTTCGGTTTTTCTTTTGTTATGTTGTGTTTATCCGCTGAGATTTGTCGATTGCAAACTGTTTGTGCACGAATTCATTATCTTCTTGTTGCGCCCTGCCTTGCCTTGGCTTTTTTCGTGTGCCATTCTCTCCTTTTATGCAAGGCGCTGGACGCTCTTGTTTCACAGATCCAAGTTGAGTAGTAAATTATTCAGCTATTATGTATAATTAACTACGGCGACCAGTTTTCCAAATAGCGTCCGTGTTTATTCAAGTTGCACGAATAACAAAACAAAAAAGAAGAAATATGCTACAAATTCCAGATATATATTCTTCTCTTCGGTTTGGTTTGGTTTGGTTTGGCTCTATGGCTTGAGAACGGTACGCTTCTTTGGATCCATGGATGGATAGCATATATTTCGTGTATTTTGAAATGAAAAACCATTGCATTGGACCACTGAACACTGAATCCAGTAAATGTAGATGATTATTATGATTTATGCAATTGAAATAACACGCTACACTGGCAAAAACGTTGAAAGGTTCCCAATAAATAATCCTTTGTGGTTTTCACAGTACACGAAACCTGAATGTGTCCGAATTTCATTCGTTTCTTTACCACAGAGAAAAAGGATTCCACCTCTATCTCCGCTCATATCTACCATTCCAACCGCAATGGTAACGAAATTTTCGATGTGATAATAATCGAGAACAAGTGAATGGTAAACGCATTGCATGCATTGACCATAGCATTGCAAAAGCATTTTTGTGTTGTATTCCGGATTTGGATTTTAATGAAATCTACTATCATTTGGTCTTGATATAACATGCACACATTTTATCTGGGTTAATTAAACTGTTGCACCATTCATTTCATGTACCTGAATAATACCAAAACCACCGGAACTTATGGATCCATTCAGTATTCAAACGAAGATAATGAATGAAAATGTGTTCATTAGACATTTTTTTTTTTGTAAGATTCGATACAGTTCTGCATTGGTTTTGTATTACGAAGAAAACGTTCAATGATTTGTTTGTTTCACATAATGCGATGAATCATCAGCGTAGCCAAAATGTATTCAGTTGAGTACGTGTTTAATTGGAAACAGACAATGGGCTCACTGAGTGGATTGAACTTTGAAGTATCCCATTTCGATTCAAATTTTCAATAAGCAACGCACGAATTTTATCATTCAAATATCCTTCAAAAGAATAAATGGGACCAAAAAAGCCTTATTTTCCGATCCGACCAAAAAAAAATGGAAGGCAAATTACATTTACGTGACTATAATATTAGATTCTCTTGCATTTTTTTTCCTCGTTTAAAGATATTTTGCTATTGGTTTTGCAATCAACCTTTGAACAAAGAGAAAACACTCACAATCATTAAAACATTTTTTCCATAATAAAATGGAATAATAACGAGGATAGGAAATCAACTTCCGAGCACAAAAACAAAAAAAATCCAAACAAATCGGATCATTAAAACAGAATGTTACAAGAAAGAAGAGAGGGAATGAAAACGAAAAATTTAATGACTGGCCCAAGGAACCGCCCATGAAAGCCGACGAAAATGATATGAAGAGGAAAAAAATTGATATTTGATGGATGAATACGCCAAATTAGATCACCAAAATCCAGGAATAAATTGAACCGTCTTCAAATAAATTGAAACAAAATGCCATATGGCTCGGATCACGTATTGCGTTTATCCTTACACAATTTGAAATTCTACCTGCTCAAAAGTTAAAGGCACCCAGAGATGAATAGCAATGTGATCACTTTTCTTTGTGCGAATCCAAATAGATATTGGAACCTATACCTTTAACGACCAAATAAAAAACAAAAAACAAAAATATGAGATTTTAGCTCCTCGTATAACCCAAGAAAAACCTACAGAAAAGTCGAAAAAATACAAATCAAAGGAATCAACAAAAAAAAACAGATTCACCTATTGCACTTTGTGACACATTCATTAAACTCACCCGAAATCAAAAGGCCAATAGAATCACGTCACTTGGCATTAGTTTAGAAGAAATTGAGAGAGAGAGAGAGAGAGAGAGAGAAAATAACACCGAAATATCAATGACAATGCCAAATGCCATATGCATCTGTTACAATCCGCTTCATCACTGACACAAACAAAACGAACAAACACACTCTTTCAAAGTGATTAACATTCGAGACCTAAGGGGGATTTTACACAGGCGAACAACCAACAACAAACGGAAAAATTAAATGAGAGCAACGTAACACACATTGATGATGTGAATTGTGAACGTAAACAAAACACGACAGACAAACAAAAGAAGGAGACGAAAAAAAAAAATGGTTAAAACAAAAAATTAGCTCCTGAACACAAAACATGTGTTTCTGTTCAGTTGCAAGAACGCGTCATTTCATTTCATTTTTTTTCATTCTTTGTCTTTGTTTGGCATTTTAAAATAATAATTCAATATGATTTTATGTATCCGATGAACGATGAATAAAAACATCACCACATTTTTGATTATTCATGCGTCGTACGTTATTTCGTGTTTGTTTGTGATTCTGAGTCTCTTAATTCATGTGTTTAACGCCAGCCACCAGCCCAGTGGCAATATCTTTTTCTCACTCTTTTTCTTCTTCTCTCGTTTCTGTCATTCTGAATAATTTCATAGCGAAAAATGTCATTCTGCTTATGGACTCATTCACATTTCATGAATGAAAAAATATGAAAAGAAAAAATATTTTTTATAGGAAAACCCATTTGATCGTCATTATCATCATCATTTGAAAAAAAATGAAAAAAATTCACACGAATTTTGCATTTGAAATATTGATATTCAAATATTTATGTTTCATTTGAATTTTAGTGTCGATGTGGCAGTCGAAAAGAGTATTTCTATTGTCACTGTTTACATAATAATTCATCTACAAAAATAAAACTAAAACTGTGAATTTTTCATATTATATTTTTTATGGATTTATCTGACGATATGAAATATAAACATGATATGTGGGATGAATGCAAACAAAGAAAACGATATAAAAATAATACACTTGCTTCGGTTATATACACGAGAGTCCCGGTTGTCGGTCGATCGGTCTTTTGGCTTACATTTTTGGTCGACGCACGCAAATGAATGGATGAATGAGGAATAAATGAAATGAAAACAGACGAGACATTTTCCAGTGAACGCGCATTGAATTTTTTATCGATATCAAATGTGGCCATGGAAACGATGGTACTTGCTTGGCTGAGCTGATTCATAGCCAACCGTCAACATCATCAACCGAATCCATATTATATTCGATGTTATTCAAAAACAGATAATATCTTAACATGGATCATATTTTTGCTAATGCTTGTTTTCCATCGACATCTCCGGTCTCAATTTTCGGCTCTTGGGTCTCGGTGATTGTCATCAAGCTGGTGTTTAGCTATGTTTTTTTCTTCTTTCTAGTTTTAAATTAGAATGTCAATTTATTTGATGGATGCGATGATGAGTTTCATGTGGTTTGAATGATTCTATGGGTTTTTGGGCTTTGAGCTGTTGTTGGCCAACGAGTAGGGTGGACGAAACCGATGACGATATGTCATGATGATAGTTTGTTGACGCAACATTTTTGAATGATGGAAACACAAGTTAACTGGTACATGGGCTGTTTCAAGTATGGTGTGATATCGGATGTGGGATATCATACGGTAACCAGTAACCGTTTCTTTCCAAAGACACATTATAAAATATTTATACAAAGCAAAAAAAAAAAAATTCTCATCAAGCGCAAAGTTAAAAAGACAGCTTAAAAGATGGATTGTTGCTGATGTGATTATTTCTCTGAGAATTGTCTCCGTTCTTTCGGACATTGTTCAGCATTAAATGTCACAAGAGCGAACAGCAATTTTAATGGCCTTGTTGACACAATCGATAAACGAAACGAACTCATCATTCAGTCAGTTCATTGAATCACTTGACGTTTCGATTGATCCATTCATTGGTGTGTTGTGGTCGTTTTTTTTCATTTTTTTCTTTTCATTTAAGTAGTTGCGAACTAACAAAATTTTGACAGGTCCAGTGTGGGTTTGTGGTGATGGGTGATGATGGAAATGGTGATTTTTTTTAAAAAGAACAGTTTTTTGTTGTTGGCTGTTTTTTCTTTGTTCTCTCTTTATTTTAATTTCTGAAGCTAAAAAATAAACCAAAATCTCACGAAACAAAAATATACACACAAATTGACAGCACACAAAGTTTGCGTTTTCATTGTTCATTCATTCAATACAATATAAAAAGTGTTGAAAAGTAGTATTTGCCGCTAATTCACTTGGCAATAAATCCTGAACGAATTGAAATCTTTATTCAATCGATGATTGTTCGGACGATCGCAGTGAATTTCGTGGAAAGAAAACGATTTTTCTTATTTTTTCCGGGTTTCGATTGTTGTTTTCTTTTCATCTTGTTAAAATCCATGGTAACTGGTTTTGAAAGTGCCGAGCCGGAGGGAAATCTTACCATTTATCACTGCATTTTTGGTTTTTTCCTCTCCTGTTGGTTTGGTTTCAAATCTCTGGCTGAATAAGTGAGTGAAAAAGAAGGATGATAAAAATAAAGCAAAATAACGAGCACGTCTACGTAAATCAATATCTGAATGCAACAAAAGTATACCAAAATCGATAGCTCCATTTTGATTGCAGACAAAATATCATCCATAGTTGCTCATTTTTCTCTTCCTCCTTCCACCGAATCTCTTTCTCTATTTCTTTCATTTGCACGCGCATTTTTTTTCTCGTCTCTCAAAGAAGAATATTTTGTATGCAGTGTAGCATTCTTGCTGCGCGCCCCCAGGTGAAATCATCAAATCCAATTGATAACTCATTTAGGAAGAATCCAAAAACTGAAAGAAAGATTTTTCGTGCTCAACATAAATTACTATAATATGGAAATGCAGCATATTTATACTTAAAAACATTCAATATCGCTTTGTACATACCGTCTATCTTAACCTTTTTCTGTTGATGCTTCGGTCGAATATTTTATAGACGGATCGGCTACGCTGTTTTCATGATGTACACACTGCACACACTGTATAGAGAATAAACGAATGATGCTGGATTTCAGTTATTGAACTGTGAGAACCGAACACCGCACATAATAATGCATTGACTGAATTTTTATTTTTATTTTCCATCATTTTCCTTCGATAAGCAGGTAATTTCTCTCTTTGCTTTTGCTTCGTTTTACGGTGTCGCGACGATTTTCGTTCAATTATTATTCAAAAAAAAAAGACGGACAAAAAAGAAGAAAAAAACGATTGAGGAAGAGAGATGAAGATGAAAATGGAGATATTCAATTTTGGATTATTATAGAGACATCGGTCGAATATCGAATATGCCACTGTGACTTGTATGACATTATAATCATTCACTATTTTTTTTTTTTTAAGTTGGTACCATGAAGAGATACTGCGATCGACGATTGCCGCATAATGTAAATTGATACATTTAGTGAAAATAAAAATGATGTATTATTGAGCCTTTTGTGTGTTTGGTATGTGTTAACATGGACCGGTTTATCTTTTGAACCATTTAAACCGATCAAAATATTGTGGGCTTATTCGATTCATTGGAAACCGTTTTCTATTTTTATTGTCCAAGAAATCATCACGATCGCGACCACTGCTTGATTTTTATCATAAAACATTATGTTCATTATTCATTTATGGATCTGTTGATTAATGGATCGACAAATCAGCTCCGGATATCTTACATTCCATTATTTTACCATTTTCAAATGCTCAAATGCTCGACTGCCACAAATGCACCAAATGATAGATTCATCCGATTGAATGCCACATTTATATTATTTATGGCTACGCTTTCACACTCTGATCCGCTTAACTAAAATAATCATAATTATAAATTTTTGTTCGATTCTTTCGGGCTTCATCGAATCAGCTTTAAGTTTGTGTGTGTGTGTGTGTGTGAGTTCTAGGTTCGAGGATTTTGATATTGTTCGTGCATTCACCGTGGATAATAATCGTCAATTTTGTTTTCTTTTCCTTAACATTAAATCTGAATCATCTTCTGCTTCCAATACCAACCATTTCACAAATGAAATTTTTTTTAAACCACAAATCGTTTTTAGACGAAGGAGAAGTTTCTTTAATTCGGTCGTTAATTAATAGTTTCCATTTTCCTTGCGTTCTATTCTCTTTCGTGGATTTATCATTTTGATACGCTTCATTCCTTGCTCAATTTGAAAATCACACCAAATCCATAGCAATGATGGTGGTCGATACTTTCTTTAATTGAACCATCATATTAAAATGAATCAATTTTTTTTCCAAAGATCTCTTACTCTCATCTCTTCTCGAACTGCACTTTCTCTCTTCCAATTAATGGCAAACAGAAGTTTTAATGATGATTTTCTGTTGGCTATAAAAGTGATGTAATAATTAGAACAGACCATCAAACTGAAATGTTTTAAATAAAAATGAACTTTTAATTAAACGATATTCGAATGTCATTGAATACGTTTCATTCATCATTATGATTAGAACCAAAACCAGCAAAATTGATGAACATCAAACGAACAGACGATGCAAAACTTGAATATTTTGTGTGTGAATTGATTCAATCTGCATTTGTCGATGGTTTTTTCTCTCTCTCTTCTTCATTTGGATTTTGATTACGATTTTACTTGAAAACGTGATTTAAGCGAAAATTCGGTGCCGACAAGGACCTGACTATGGAAGTCGTTTGATTCAATTTATAGTTTTTATGGACGAGCACAATGGACCTTGGTGAATATTCTCTTGAATTAACTATTTATCGATGTTTGCAATAAAATAAAATTGCGAACGAAAAATGAGGGGGGAAAATTTTATGGATATTCGTCAAATGCGAAACCAAAAGAATCGATGGCTATTATTTAGAATCAAAAGTCGTCGATTCGTAATTTTCTTTTATGAGCCTCTTCAGTTTACAATGATTCGATTGGATTTGTATTTTGTTTTCATGCGCCCGGTAATTTCGATTTAGCTGACCGTTTGCAAATATACAATCGAAAGGGAAACGAAAAGATATTTTGTAATTTTAATCAAATGTCATAAAATCGAATTTTTCAATTCAATGTGTAAATCGAAGAGAGATGAAAGAAAAAAAACTCAAAGAAATCAATAAAGTATCATCGTTTATTGATCAACGAAGTATGAAGATGAAAAGGCAACCAAGCGGCACCAATCCTATTTACATACATATACTTTTCTTCTTTTTTTGTTTGCCATTTTATGGCTCGGATTAAAATTGCATCAAGTGACAGCACAGCATTGACTTGCATCGTTTGCATTGTGTGTCCGTGTGTGTGTACTTGAAGCTTGACTTTGGAAAAAAAAAAATTAAGGAGTGGGAACGAATGGATGGAACGGATATACAAAACGAAAAAATACAATTTTCTATTATCCGATTATGTAAATTACTTGTTCGTTTTTGTGTACATGTTATGTCAATATGGACAATGTGGACATGGACACCATAAACTTAAATTTGCCATGAATGTGTGTAGATTTAAATAATATATGGCGACGTGTTTTTAATTATATTCGTCTTTTAACGATCAATTTTAATCACGTGCTAATCGCCGTCAATCCGGAAATTTATATTAATTTTATACGATGTTGTTATGGCATCATCATTCAGTGCCAATTTCAAACATAAAATATTGCCGCGCATCATCATCTAAAATCTAAATGTGATGAACATGAAAATGAATACAAAATATAAATATAACATAGAAAAAAAAGGAAGGTCGTTGACTATTATCATCACACCATTGGATTCTATCTAAATGGAAATTGATGCAAAAACCAACCAAAAAGATCCCAACCAAAACCGTTGAAAATAAAAATAAACAATGAAAAGCAAAAACATGAGAGAGAGTGTGTGAGAGAGAGAGATAGAGAGAGAAAGACAGACAAAATGTGAACCAGCGAAAGGGTTAAATGTTGAATAACCGCCTGAAGCGTATTGTCCAACAAATTTAATCTGATTGAAGCGAATTTGCGGGTTGAGTATCGGCTTTGGCATTGATGGCCATGGTCGAGTATCCTCATTTTGACCACACAACCAACCAATCAGACAGATAGACAGACAAAGAGCAAACACAAAATGCAACATGGAAAATTGAACACGAGAAAAACCGATGAGATTGTGCAGTGTGCAGCCTCATCTCTCACTGATGAGTTATTATCGACATTATGTGGTCATAGTATGAGACAGAATGCAGATACCGATTGTCATATCAACATGCCACATTCATTATATTTTATCATTTTGTTTTTCTCATCATTTTCCATGGCACTCTTTTTTCCACCGATAATAAGGTGAAATAAAAAAAAAAAAAATCGCCACAGAGCGAAAAACTGATTGAAATTTTTTTTGTTGTTGCTTGTTGTTCACCATGCTAAATGACTGGTGATTTCTTATTTTTCAACAAAAATGCAACGAAAAAAAACAACATGCAAATCAGTGTCCATTGACAGCGAATGCGGATAACAATGACTTTGCATCATTTGCTAATGATGTGTGTGTGTGTGTGTGTGGATTGGCTTATGTCCACTTACAACAGATTGACCAACAATTTCAAAATAAACGAAAAATTATTTAATAAAGAAATGCTGAAAAATATTACTGACAATTTATGTGTGGGTGTGAAGGTTTCGCAATGATTTACATGCCATCACAGAAAAACCAACGGATATATCATACACATAAAGCAACGCAACACACACAAAAAAAAATACGTATTACATACATATCTAGTAAGCGAACGATGTAAATCTGTTTGTGGCCGTTCTTTTTCAATTTTGTGGTTTGCTGTTTCAAACGTTTTCTGAATCATGGTGCAGCTGGTTTGTGTCATATTTAGTTGATTCTGACTGTGGATTAAAATGAATATCAAGAAAAAGAAAAAATTAAATTTGTTACAGCACTTACAACTTGAGCCGCATATAGAGATTAAGAACACCAAGTCCATAGACATGAGCAAAAAGCAATATGCAATAGTTTTGGTTACAAGATTTGCTACAATCATATTTTATATGAATTAATATCTATTTTAATGTGCAAAATACGCTGTTCAAATGTACGTTAAGTGTTTTGTTGCTTTTAAACAGTTTCTTTTTCGAGCCAAGTTGTTTTTTTCCGCCTGGCCTAAGTCTTTGGCCGATGGTGTATTGGTATATGCCGTGATGTCTGATGCAGAAAACCACTCGTTCATTCGTTATAAATTTTATGCTTTTGGTGTGTAACATTTTGATTTGTTTGAATGTCTTGCAAAGTGGAAGGCTAAATGTTGCTTGCTCATCCCGCTAAACATCGACGACGATGAAAAAGACAAAAAAAAATCTAGGAAAAGAAAACGTTAATGTTACTAAATCCTGCCAAATGAGCCAAACCATTCATAGATTTATAATAATATTCGAAAAAAAAGAGAAAAAAATATTTATTTAATGAATTGATGCAAAATCGCGCTAACCTGGAAGAACAGCTCATAAAAAACCATTCAATATTTCATGATGCAATTTTAAATATGGGATTTCTGTTTTCTGTTATTGTTGTTCAAGCACACAACTGTATGGGGCCCGTTGAAGATCTATGGTTGTGAATTGATGATTTGTGTACTGTTCACTTGGGTATTTTTTGAGTTTGAAAGTGAGTTCAAGATTTTCCATGATTTCTTAAATTTTCTGTCTTCATTCTGCGGCCTGTGTTATTATTAACCATCAGCCGTTGGCTATTGAACATTACAGGTTGTGTATTATTTTCAGATCGAAAACGAAACGTTTCGCATGTTTTTTTTTCATGATTTAATGTGACACCAGCAATACTTCATTCGTATATTAAGCATGTGTTTGGTGTTTATTGCAATCACCAGAAGTGTTATTCATCTAAATGCATTATCTTTTGAATTAAACGCAAAATTACCATTCCCATGTATCAAATCTTGCATCTGCCAATGGAATGAGGAGAAAACTTGATAATAACAATAATTATTTGTGAGCATAAATTCCGATAAATGGAAAAAGAAAAATAGTGAGCGCGCAACTAAATCAACAAAATTATGTGTTTTTTTTTTCAAATTATTTATTGTCCACATCCAGCGGCTAATTAACGCATTAAATTGCTTGGTGCGCGAGAAAATGACAATTTATGTGTTATGCATGGTTGGCCACTTGAGACTTGGGACCAATATGCAATAACTTTCAAATGTATCGAAATGATTCTTGAGACAAAACAAGTTTCCAAAGAAAATTAAATTCAATTGATGGGCTACCAGATGGGCTGCATCGCAACAATTCAGTAAACAACAGCAATACGCGGTGGTGTTGTTGTCTACCAAACAAGATTAGTCTAACTGGTGAGATTATCTTGTTTTAACTAAAGATTGACACTTTTTTCTACACTGGCATTTTGTAATTAATTAATATATTCATCCATCGATTCAACTTAGTCAGTCGCACAGGGATTATTGAATTCAGAAAATCAACTAACTTTACATGTGCATGAAAAGGATGGATGGATGTTGTAGTGGCAAATGATGCCAAAGATCAATCCATTTGTTGTTGGTTCTCTTTTTCTTTTTCTTTTTTCTGTTGTCGTTTGTCGTTTAACGGAAAACTGGAAATAAATTGGAATAACAATATCGTAAAAGTCGCATTAGCATTTGCTACGCCGATTAAATTCCTTGATTTACAAACAACTCTTTTTGTGGAGCAATAAAAAGCCTAAACATTCCAACATTGAAAAAGAAGAACTGTGTGCAATTGCAAAGATTAATATGGACAAATGACTGACTCACAATGTGGTCTGAACTGAAATACTATTATTACAATCAAGATATAAAATTAGTTGCGGCCGTGATATTGTGGCACATAATTTGAATTTACGATTCAAATCATTGGATTTAGTTGCATTTAATAATCATCAAATGTGACACTAAATGCAAAACATAAACTCAACAAATAAACATTTGTCGGGTATAAATGTTTTCGTTTTGGGCATTTTCGAAAGAATTAGGAGGAAAATTGATCATTCAAAACGATGTTGTTGTATTTTTAGTTCAATGTGAGCGGAAAATAATGGATTTTTTACACTCGATTAAATACCACAGTAATTACACAAAATATGCAACATGAAATTATGGACTCTAGTTAAAATGGTGATTATAATTAACGAAGTCTCTGCTCTGCCGTCAAACAATTAAATTGAAATATTTTAATTGAACATTTAGCAGCGGCTATGGCAACTCAAAAGCAATATGTTCAAATGAATATAAATGGAATTTTACATTGAATATTTTATGATCCGGTTGCGTATGGTATCGCATCATCAATCCGGTCAGTATCTGATTTCAATCCATGAAAGAAAAAAACAACTTTGTGCATACTTTTCCGTATTTTCAAAAGGAAATAAAAATCGGTGTTTCGATTGAAAAATATAATTATGACTTTGTTTCAAAAGAAGGCATTTCAGAGTGTGCGTGAATTGAATATCCATTTTCAATAATAAAATGAAAATACTGCCTATCATACTCTCACGTCCTGACATCTACTCGTACTCACGTTGTACGCGTCTACGCAGGCATCCGATTCCATTAAAAATTAGAATTTATTTACGTGTTGACTCCTCGCCTTTTATACATATTAAAATGGCCTGTTGTGTGGATGGAGCAAAATCAATAGAAATAAATCCGGCACCGGTTCGAATAATTTCATATTCAAGTTCATGAATAAACATTAGCCAAACAAACTTAACGTTGGCGACTTCCAAACCAATTTTTTATTTAAAGGCCCATTAAAATCAAACACATAAAAACAGCATTTTTTTCTGCAAACGAATTTTCACGCATTCACACTTTGCTAAATTGAATCGCGTGTACGATTCCATGTGCGTGTAATATAC
>GL501448.1:141936-196909 GCA_000149185.1 Mayetiola destructor
ACGTAAAGTAAGGAGGAAAGAAGAAGAAAAAAAAAAAAAAAAAAAAAAAAAAAAAAAAAAGAAAAAAAAAAAAACTAATACCAAATATAGTAATGCACCTGTGGTGCATAAAAAACATAAATTGACTAAACAACTTGTGCGTTCTTCATTTTGTTTCATTCCCATTGCATTTCGTTATTAGAACGGAAGAGAGAAAAAGAAAATAAAAAGTAAAAAAAAAAATATGTAAACCAACAACCAACGTCATTCATAATAAATACGATTTCAATACGATTATTGCTAACAGTAACTTCATTTTAAGCAATTTTTACATCAACACAATGGGCATGATGTTCAATGCACGTATTTTTCTTTATTTTTCATTTGGACTCGGTTGGATTGGATTGAATTGTGGATTGAGGCAAATGAAATTGTGACAGGATCCTAATAAAATATTCACATGGATCAACCAATTTATGTTACGAACAACATTCGAATACATGTAATTTTGGTGAGTTCTCGTTGAGCGTGTGAGAAATTTGCACCAAAAAGAAGCAATCACAAATAACAAAACTTTTTCCTTTCATCAAATCAATTTTGAAATGTGTACAACTCATTGCAGGTTATATCTCAATCTGTGTCCCAAAATAAATATTTACATTTGAAACCGATACGCAGATTGGGAGGGGGATTGGGCATACATATAAACTTTTTTCGCACAAAAACGACCTGAACGAAAGGAGCTGGGCTTACATTCAAGCTGTCCTATTACGTATTTTAAAAGCGAACGAAATTTTCTTCGCCTTTTCATTTTCCAAAAAATAAACATTGCGTACCGTCAGGTTTTATTTGCCAAAGTTCATGCTATGGCACAGTTGTAATTCAATTATGAAACAATCCAGACAAAATATGTGAAAGAGGTGCAAAAGGGGGCATGAATGCTATTTTTTCTTTCGCACACCTAAAAGATTTTCGACGAAAGAAAAACGATCCAATGAAAAAACGGAATATAAAAAATTAAACAAATTTGAATTATGCTAAACATAAGTATGACTGAACGGCGAAATGAAGTCTGAAGCGCGATTGAGACGATGTGAACGTATTATTCAATAAGTGAAAAATACATAAATATTGTAAAATCTAATAAAAAAAAAAATTGTACGCACAAGAGAATTGGGGGTCGAACGCGACTTTTCTCAGTTTTAGCATTGTCGCCATGTACATGATTGGAATCATAAGCATATACCGCTTCTTATATTTTTACTTTTATTTTTAACAACTGGTAACCAATAAGCAACCGAGCATCCATTAGAAATGTGCGTGTGTGTCGTCTTTCAATCAACATCATCATGTGTGCATATAATATGTTTGCATTCATTTCAATTTTCTCGAAAAAAAAATCATTTTTCCGTTCGATTCATTGGCGGAACCTTTTTTCGCACTTTTAGCCCACACACATACACACACACTAGTATACAAATAACACATATGGTTCGCATAATATTAATACATCATGCGACGGCTTTTATCAAAAACAGAGGAAGGAGGAAAAAAAGAAATCAAAAATTGAAAATAGAATCGACTGACTGAAGTGAAATTGAAAGCAATTTATTTACGATTATGATGTATAAATTGTATAAAATGTAATTTGTTATTTAGATTGTGTGCGGTATCCGCTTTGCACATCAAACTCTTAGAATGTGTGCATGTGTGACGTTTCTGCGATGACTGAATACCGAATTGTACGAACGAAATGGAAATTTCGACATTTAATTTGATACTTTGACGGCATCGAAATATATAAAATGGATGAGAATCGGGAACCGAATTGAGAGCGACGAAAGAAATATGTTCGAATAATTTATTATGTTATAAGGCATATGGTATGCAGTATGCAATATGAATGACTGATGAATGCCAAATCATCCGATTTTATTATTGAAAATGAATTACACCGATTTGTTGCTCCATGTCTATCACTCTTTGTATTCAAGATCGAAGCTCATGTATGAGTTGAACAAAACAGAATTCATTCGATAGTGTCTGACTAATGGAGGAAAAGAGAGAAAAAAGTTATTCTCTTATTTTTATGCAAATGGATCCAATGTCTGGCTACCAAAAACTACTACTAAACGTTACAAAAAAAAACGACCATTTTGCATACAATAAACAATGAACACTGAACAAATGTGTGGAAAGTATGGATGTGACAGCAGCCCAAGCCCGAGTATATAGCAATAAATTTACATCAAAAACTGGACAATGTCGGGATTCTCTGGACGACGAAGAAAGGCAAACCGATGATACGAATACATAAAAATGAATTTGTTGATGAGATGTGAAGCAAAGTGACGAGATAAAAACAAAGAAAAAAAAAAGCGACACCATTGACGGCCCGGCAACGAATGAACATTTATGATATGAAAAATATATGAATGTTGATTAAATTTTGCACTTGACTGAGCATTCGTCGGATCATTTAAGTTCTTTGCATTTCGTGCTGTATCGTCAGTTAGTTGGATTTTAGCATCATTCAGTTTCGACTAGTCGAAAAATTGGCACGGTGAAAATATTTTCGATCGTTGATGTTATTTTCATCTCATATTTAGCTGCATAATGATAAATTACAGTTGATGGATGTTTGTTTGAAAGCCCGTGTGTGTGGAACATACAAATTGTTATGTATTTGGATACGAGTAGCAGCTCAACATGGATTTTTTTTCTTGTGAGCTCTACATCAGATTTGCTATCGTTCAGTTATTTAGATTATATAGTTTTTACTTTTATTCCATTTGGCCTATGATAACATATGCGAATGGAAAATGGACATTGAAGATTTAAGTGGCTGATGGCTACTGGTTGCTGATGAAGAATCCAAATTGTGAAAATTGTAAAAATCATTCACGTACACACCACTTATTACCGATATGCATCAAACCGTTGGCACGGTCAGTCAAATCATTCAGACATTTTTTAACAATGGATTCGTTTCATTTTATTTTGTGTGCAATGTTAAATGAAAAGCAACGGACAAAACACACTTCAAAATACTTTTCATAGATTCATTGGGTTTTGGTGAACATAATCTGAATGCTATCGGTTATTGGTCTTCAACTAGTCGACCAGTTGACTGCTAAATAAATGAATGGATATGAAAAACGAATGATTTTGATCTATGAATTTAAATAAGTTCACCATGCGTGTTGGTTTGGTGAGACTAGGGAAAAATAAAATTTCAATTTGAATGAAGTTGATTGAATCGGAATGAAAACGATTGACTATTCAATGAAATTAGCCCATCCACCACCCATCATTGGGCATGTATAAAATGAAATAAAACAAATTGATAATAATTTTCTTTGGTAAATTTGTCATTTGTCGGCATTGTTAGGCCACACCAATTCATATCATCTAATAATGCATCACAATGGAGCAATAAATTTCAAATTCATTTGACATCATTTCAGGCGATATCACCAGATCCCATGTCAATGTTAAAAAAGTTGACAGTCGACATTTTAACACTGTACGGCGCTGTGTGAAAAGTGAGAAATTTATTCCCATTTCGCGTTAAACGATAATGTCGCCAGTTGCCATGCAATGGGCATGAACGAATCCTCCTATTGCATAATATTAAAATATATTGTTATATGTGTCAGCTCATTTGGTATCTTATGTCTTCCTGCTTAGTGCTCCAGTAGCACAAAGGTGTTCCACATTGCAGAGCATTAAACGCCTGGTGGCACTTTTGTCTCTATAGTAAATTTAAAATGGTTTCATCGTTTATTTTGCTTTGGCGAACGAATATGAAATGAACAGCGCATGGTTTGTATGAATACATCACCAAGGAACCATTTCACCAGCAAGTCATTCGTATTTCACTTCATTTTTTTTCTCTCGATTTTGTTCTTTTTCTTCGAATAATAATAATTTGTTATTTTATGCAATGTGGAGAGTGTGGAATTTTAATATGGTCGCCGTTGCTCGCAATTTATAGCCGTCAGGTATGAAAAATGTGCTTGAATATGATAAGGAAGAGATGAGCTGCAATTCGGTGTTGAAGTTTTTTTTTTTCATTTTTGTTTTTTACTTTTTTTTTCTACGTAAAAACAACCATTCCAATGCAATGCAACGCTCTATCGAAAACACTTGTAGCAAAAGCCAATACCACAATAGCATCGGTTTTTTGGATTGCTGTCGTTTTCCATTTGCAAAAATATCGTATTTTCAACGGTTTTTTGCATTCATTCTGCGTTGACTAGTTAGTTGCTTTCGTTTTCGCTACTTTTTCGATTACTTCGGACAAACGTAATTTTATTCCTTATGAAATAATGATGTTATTTCATATGCTTAGCGTCTGAAGTTGATGAAAATGGGGAATATGTCCGTATTCTTTTCTCCATCGTTTGGTCATGTTGAGACAGTTGTTGTTGAGTCCTGCTACAAATTGCCAGTCAACACACAAAATGTTCACAACATTCAACATACAAAATACACACTTACCGGGTGACGGTGATGCGTCAACGTTCCCATGAGTTTCAAAATTTGAATAAATTTTGTATTCGTACGTTGGCCGAGGGTCGTTGCTCGTCACCACTTTAAACAACTAAGGAAAAATACACACATAATGATGTACTTGGTCTCTCAACTCTCAACCTTCATGGTTCCCTTGTTCAAGTTTTTATTTTCGAAATTAAATTATTCTTTTGGGCCTAACTGATCGCTTGTTACTTTTCCATTCATTTCCTAATTAGAACAACATGAACCCAAATGCCTAAATAATTAAATTCTAAATTTACGCTTCCAATCTGAAAGCATTGATTTTTTATTAATGAAAACTTTTCTTTTCGTTTTTCCTTGCAGGTAAGCAAAACCATCAATATCAATCGGAAATCGTCCAAAAATTGCGTTCTACAACACAAGGGTTTGATTATTATTAGGGTTTCTCTTCGAAAAGTCAGCATTTTAAAATGCACGGAATTTGATGAGATTTGAATCAATGATAAAAAAAAAGGAAACGAACGAAGGAACAAAACGGAAAACATTTTTCATAAACATCGTTCGTTTACCATTTTAATCAATTGACAGAGCGTGGTAATTCACGACAGCGTACGTAAATTTAGAAGCCCCAAAAAGGCGGTGCGGTGGCATACAAATGGCTGAGCATCCAATTGACGTTTTAATGAATGTGTGAAACGTTGCGAAAACTTTTCGGATCCTTGCTTCAATGTTGTGCCACACTTGAAGAACTGTCAACTTAATAATCAGGAAAGACGAATTGACGGAATCATTTTGAAATAAAAAAAATGAATGTAGATGGGAATATAATTTGCAAAATAATTGGCGTCAAGTCATCGAAGCGGAAAAAAGGCGAGAATATGAAAACAATTAAAAACGGAACATTGGCAAAATACATGAAGTATTTATATTTTAATTTCCGTTGTTCGGTCGCTTCTTTGAATCATATTTGTGGACATTGTGTCTTCCCACAATGTCACCGTTATTCCGTGTTCATTATGTTGTGCCACACTTGAAGAACTGTCAACTTAATAATCAGGAAAGACGAATTGACGGAATCATTTTGAAATAAAAAAAATGAATGTAGATGGGAATATAATTTGCAAAATAATTGGCGTCAAGTCATCGAAGCGGAAAAAAGGCGAGAATATGAAAACAATTAAAAACGGAACATTGGCAAAATACATGAAGTATTTATATTTTAATTTCCGTTGTTCGGTCGCTTCTTTGAATCATATTTGTGGACATTGTGTCTTCCCACAATGTCACCGTTATTCCGTGTTCATTATAACAGATTCCAAACAACCACGAATCAAAGCCTGCGAACTGATTTCGCATACAAATTGCATTAATTTGTGGTCATGATTCATTTAGATTTGTTTCGATGTAAAATCACCAACCCTTTTCCGTGCTTAACATTTCAAATTTTATGATAAATAAAAGTCATTTATTTTATATTTATAAATGAGCCCGGTATCAGCACTGGGGTATAAAATCTGAAACTGAATATCATTATCATTTCACAATCACACTGTCTATCCGCATCGATGCAGCAGAGCATAAATAATAATGATTCAATTTTTTTTTTTTTCGTGAAACCAACAAATTTTAGCTCAGAAACTGACACCGCAACGAGTTCGAACGAAAAAGATTCATCTTTTTCATTAACGTAGCTGCTGATCGTATACAATTTGTATCGAGCAAATAAAGCTTTGTTTAAAATGTTGCAGTCATAAATAATATTTCAATGAATTTCTTTTTCGAATTTTTGAATAAATTTTGCCTAGCAACTGGTAACCGAAACTTCCTACATCAATGCATCGATGGCCCTGTCCAAACCAAATAATATTCATGAATTTCAAATTTCAAATCAATGAATTCAACGCAAATTCCCGTGAAGAATAGCAATAAACTGCCGTTGAATTTATTTTTCTTAAAAACTTATGTATTCCGAAAAATGCAAAAAATATAAATTTGTTCGGATATTAATTCAAAACAAACAGAAAAACAGTTGCATTAAACATGCGAATGCACCAAGAAATAAAATAAAAGCAAAGGAAGCAAAGACATGTCCAAATTCCCCATTTACCAACTGTTACTGTGTATTTTATCTTGTTCATATTCAATTCGATGTAAATTTCACCGGGGAAAAAAACAAACAAAAAGAAAACGGAAAAACAAATTGTTCAAACAGCATAATTACCACGGAACCGTCGATGGAACGAAGACGAAATAAATGAATATTTTCTGTAGGGCACGCTCAACGTACATTTAATTCTGAAGACCATGAAATGAGTTTGAACCTGATGTTCTCGGTTCCCGATGAATACATTAAATCGAAATTATTTTCGAATCTTCTTTTTTTTTGCATTCGTTTTGGTTCTCCATTTGGAGTTCTCTAAAATTGGAACTTAGTTCTCAATCACTGCATTCTCATTGCGTAAAAGAAAATGCTTTCTCATCAATCGTTAGGAAGCCTTAAAAAAACCCAAATCATGTTTTCAATCTTCATTTTTTGAAATATTGATGTTCTTGTTTTGTGAACGAGTTCGCATCCCATCAGATGCGTTGCTATGTTTTATGCATCATTCCGCAATGTATACAATTTGATTGAACTGCAATGGAATCGATGTTTAAAGAAAACGAAGACGAAAAAAAAAATGTATTAAAAAAAAAGCATTGATCGCCAAACGAAGATATGAATCTCATGTTTGTTGGTTGTAAATCTTTTTTACCATTCACCCCGTTGTCCCTCTTGCGACCGAAAAAATTGCACGTTGATGATGACGATGAGCTGAATAAGTTGATTGTATCAGCGATACCCCAGCCGGAATCTAGTTTTTTCTTTGTTAAATATTATTCGGCTTTTTTCTCATTGCGTTGCATAAAAAAAGGGAAACCATGATGGTTCGATGCTTGTGCACCATTTATTTAGGATGAAGAACTATATGACAACTGAAGAGAAAAATTTAACTGATAAAATCAAAATGTATTAAGCAAAATAACAAATTTATTTTATAAAATTTATACGTTCGCATTGGAACGTAAAAACTTGGATGCTCAACCGAAACAGGAATTAAGAGACATGTTCATGCCGTTCGAATGTGTTGAATATCATCAGATTCATATTCCGTATGAATTTACCGGGAGAAAAAAATGCCACAAGCAACAGCAACAACAATAACAATCACAGTGATTCACCATTCACCACAAATAATAACAATAATAACAAATCACGTATGAGAATTTGTAATATCAACCATGTCGTTCGTATTCCTTCTTTATACATTGCTTTAGTTTTTGTTGGTTTTTCTTCATCGTATTTCAGTTTGAATAGATAAATGCTATCGATTCGAGGCATAAGTTCACATATGGACACATACAATTTTTAGTTTCTCATCTATTTGCATCTGATCTCTGAAAAATGTACGGAGCGAAATGAAAAAAAAAAGAAGAGCTAAGCACCTCACACACACAGCACACAGCCTCTGGCCAAACATTATGATGTAGATTCTATCAATAGGAGTGTGTGTTTGTAAGCATGAATGTTTATATATAGGTTCTATCAGCCAGCATCACACACAAATTGAATGTGTATCTATTTAGTTACCGAATGCAGAGCAACAAGACAAGAAAAAAAAGAATAAAAATTCTAAATGAAAAATTCACTGAAAGGGAAAAAACGAGAAAAATATAATATTTATTCAATTCAATCATTCATAAGCAAATACGGTTCTATCATCGTTCGCATAAATACATATATTGGATCGGGATGCAATAGAAGTATCAGCGTTCTGTAAATAGTGCGGGAGCGTGTATGTAGTGTGTATTGTGCATTAAAAGGTTATTATTCCCGATAAAATTTATAGAAATAAATCGAAGAATTTGCTCTCGCTTCCTCTGTTAAATATTTTTCTCTTCTTTTTTTTTTTTTTTTTTTTGTATCGATAAACTAAAAATATTGCGACATCATACGAGTTCAATACAGCCACCGTAACGCAATTGAATTGAAACATGGTTTCGATTTGAAAATACATTATTTGCGGCTGCTACAATATTTGATTCTCATATTCAATATTTACCATATGCTGAAAAATAATATTGACGAGGATTCAATTTATTGAGTTTTCTCTCTCTCTTGCGCATTGTGTCGCGCACAATGTCGATGTCGAATATTTTTTGTCGTATGCCAGGAGACCGGGGACATACACTATGTATAATATAATCATTCAATTCCAGTTTTTTTTCTCGATTTTCTACCGATGCATTGAATGTGTTTTTTTTCTTCAGTTTCTGGTTGTTATAAATTCGTTTGTATTCATTACAATACGGAACAGCATTTATGTTCGATGTACAATGGTTACATGGCCCGAACATGGTTCATTCCCGTTTCTATTTTTCCTCTTCATTTCGTTGTTGGTGGAAATATTGGTTGTTGTTGATGATGCACTTTTTCTCCTTTTTTGTCATGCATACATATCTCTTCTCTTCTTTTTTTTCTCTTTTTTCATTAATAAAAAACGATTCTATTTTATGGTAACCAATTGCATACGACAAACATGGACTCTACAATGTTAATAATCGTGATCACTGAATTTCACAAGCCAGTCGGCAACAGCGGCGTCTGACCAATGCAGGGAAAAAAAGAAAGAAGGAATGAAAAAAATGAAATAATAGAGAAAACGATCGCACAGAATATTGCATTGGAACTTATTAAATGCAATACCCTTTTTTTTTGTTGTCCCGAGTCTCGGGTCCCAGGTTACATGTTAACATGAGAATGTGGATCGCAATGTTGTTAATAAATGGTATGATTGGGTCTCATTTTTGTGCAAACAGTGCCCAATACCATTCACAATAATGAACAAAAATGAATTCGGATTAGAAAAATGACTCGGTTCAAACTAATGAAGTTGTTGCTTATTTTCTTCCTTTTTCATTCGATCGATTAGAATTGCCTTTTCTCCCTGAATATTTTTTTTCCCGTGTTTCACCTAAATTGACAATAATTCATTTCAGTTTTTTTTCTCCTCTTCATTCAAATAAATGCACGACTTTCTCGTCGACGAATAATGAAAATAAATAGGAAAAAAGGAAAATAAAACTTCAAAAAGTTTCAAAAAAGAGAAAAAATGCTCGTGTCACGGGTCATCATCATTTAGATATGTTGTGCATGCTTCTCTTTGTCCATATATTCATTTGTGTGACACCAAAAGAACGTTGGTGGCAAATGCCGAAAATGACTGTAATTAGCAAGAGTCTAAGAGAGAGAAAGAGAGTATGAGAAATGTTCATCTGGTAATGAAGAAACCGATTGAGGAGGTCCGGGATAAATCATAATTAGTGAAAAATATATCATGTTTTATTTCAGTGAAAATGATTTCAAAGATAAACATTCACTTCGATGTGACAAAATAATATGAAAATTCATCATCGTCATTATACACGTAGGTTTCGAGTGAGTCACGACTAGGGCATGAGACTTTTACATACTATCTGAACTCTTTTCCGTTTTCCGATCCTTCTCTTTATATTTATCCTCAGCTTGTATATACATTTTCGAATAAACCGAAAGTTGAATTTTCTATGAAATTACTTTATGGTTTTTGTCTCACCACAGATTTTTTTTAGTTGATTTTTTTTCTGCTACGTCTTCTTTCATTTCGGTGGAAACGAAATGAACCGTAATTACTTTGAAAATTGAAAAAAGTAAATGGAAAAAAGTATGGAGAAACATGTGCGGCTAATAAATCATCACTAGTGATGGCAACAATTACAAAAATTATATCTTTTTGTATAAACCTTTGGAGCTGATCTCCTACACAACATACGGCATATTCCGTACTCCACACTTCATTGCATAAAAGTTAAAACAAAATTTTGTGCATGTTGTTGGTGATGCGTACAATCCAATCCAGAATCGACTATGTTTGTACGTCATTTCGATTATTAGTTAAACATTTTCCAGTCAGCGCAACAATGTTTAAGCAAAACTTGCATGCATCACCGTTCATGGAAATTGAAAAAAAGAAAACCCCAAACTAAAAACTACTATTAATAATTCAAAGTGTAGTTCGGATCGAACAATGTTGACTGTTGTACATGCACACTGCATACACAGTTCAGCCTCACAGTGATTCAGTGGCAAAATAATATATTATTATTTACATCTATCTGAAAAACTGAAAACTGAAGACTATTTAGATTGGAGGTTTGGAAGGATCGGGCTTTAAATTAAAAAACTGTTAAAAACAACAAATTGATCGAAGTGTCAGAATGATGGGAAGAAACTGAATTGAATCCATTACATTCAATATTCACATTCCATATTGTGAATGCATCACAAATCGAAGATTCAATTTATTTTCAGGAGCTGCAAGTCCATCGTTTTGTGTAATAAAGTAGTATCATCTTTCAACATCTGCGTTTTCATTCACTTAGTCATGGCATCGTACACAACACGACGATAATAATAATAATAATAATACTAAAAACAATTTCGTACCACCAATAGCGTCTCATGATTGTGTATGTGGAATGTGGATCCTATTCCATGATCCGCACTCATATTATGTTATTTGATAAACACGCTTTAGTTCGAAATTCACAATCCATTCGGTGTTTGCATTTTAGAGTTTTTGAATTTGAATTTTTGTGTATTGCATGTTGCGCTGGTGGATGTTGCAAGATCGATGATTTGTTAGTTGGATCGTAATATAAAATCCATCTATGCCATATAATGTTCTTGTAATCATTTACACGGCATGCAACAAACGGTGCTATGTTCAATGATTAATAATAGTTTTACTTCGTTTTGTTTTCATTCTTTTAATTCATTTTGATATTGGATACCCGTTATATTTGGTGTTGTGTTGATAGTGCCCATTTGCTATTGCCACTGCGCGCTTCATTCTCTACTTTCACTCCAGCAATCGTATGCAATTAATGGATATGACACTATCGCATCTCGCTGCATGTTTTAAATGTGCACAAACACAAAACTAAAATGAATATCATTCGTTAACATGGCACTGTGTGGTTGTTTTCCATTCATTCAAAAAATGGCATGTGCTGCTGCCGAACACGAACCAAATGCTTTATTTACAAAATGTTTCAATAAATATTTTCAAAGCTTAACTATTTGTTGCGTTGAATGAATTGGTTGATTGTCATTCTTGAATTAAAAAAAAAAAAATTCTAAAAGAAAAAGAAGAAAAACAACTCATTGAAACGACGATGACTACTAATTAAATTCAAAGATTCATAGAATGCAATCCAAAACCGGCGCTTTTCCTGTTCGATTCGATTCATTTTATGTTATTAATTGTTGTTGACGTGCGCGAGAACATTCGATTATGCATGCTTTTCCCTACTGACGTTTCCATTTGTACAACAAATGTCGTGCTCTGATTTAGTAATCAATTCTTCTTGTTCTCGTTCTTGTTCTTTTCTTTCATTTATTCTTTTTAAAGTTGAAAATCAACTGTCGCAATAGTTGATTAATTAATGCAGTGGAAGTTTCATATACTTTAATTGCGTGCAAAAACAGATCGAGAACAAGAAGAAGAGGAAAACGACAGAATAAAAAAAAACCAAGAGAATCAATCGCATTCGATTATGCGAAGCTATTTTACAACTAAATTGCAATTGTAATTCGATCCACAAACTGAATCGAACACAAATCGTTACGAATCCATGTCGTGAAGCAAAAATTAATTGAGAATTGTGTCTTTGGGCCAAAATTGATGTACCGTGTGCTCAATGTTCGTTGTCAGTATTTATTTTTGAATGAAAAATCGAGATTTATTGCAAAATGTTTATCTTCATTTAAAAGCATTTGCAATCATGAATCCAATAAAATCCATCGACCGGCCAGGCAAAAAAACGGAGAAAAAACAAAATCAGTTCAATTTGAATGTTTTGTTGAACTATTAAGAAAATGGTCGCCCGATTGCACAATGAAATCTGGAAATTAAAAAAAAGAAGAGGAAGAAGAAGAAGACAATGAAATTATGTGCCTGAAGTGCTAATAAAACATCCATCGAACCAACGAAATACAGATCATCAAATGAGAAATGAATTGAACATAAATAAAATTATTATATATTTTGTAACGACCGATTACGATGTACCTTAAAACCAAAACTTACGAATCGCAAAAACGGTTAATTTTCAATGAAAATATGCGCAAACATGTTCCATTTTTCGAATTTTGATTTTATTCATTGCTAGCATTTGCCGTATATAGAATGCCCATGCACACATACAATTCTGTACAATTAAAATCTTATCTTGTGAAAAATGGCAGCGATTTTCGTTTGACTTTTCGCTAAACTCAAACCAATTTTTTGCCGGTTACTTTTATGCTTTAATGGCCAGTAAAGATAGAAAACACTTACCGCAAATGGGCATTTCTATTTGGAATTTCTCTTCCAGCAATTTTTGCAATTTTGGATGCAGAATGCTGGATACACGATTGCAAACAAAATGTGCCAGAAAAAACAAAGAACAAAGTAAATAATATCCATACAATGGTAAATGGTTCAACCGAATAGCAAATAGTCGTCGAAAGAATGGTCGAACAAATAAGCGAAGAAAAAAATAAACCCCCCAAAGCCGTTTGCATTTACTGCACGAAAATTGATTGCTAATGCACCAACATACACTCGCATACACTTATTCACAAATTAAAAGTTTGGTCTTCGTTGTGTTCTTATGGTTTTATGTGCGATTATTTGACAGGACAAAAACAATTTACAGCTCTTTTTCTTTTTCCTTTTGCCATTTGCAGCATTTTTCCATAGTAATTTCATTTTTATAGTTATTTATTATTTTTTTTTTGTTCTTTTGTTCTTCAATTCGTTTCATTGTCTTCCGTTTTTGAGTATTTCGGTTGTAGTGAAACAAAAGATGCTGTTGCTCGACTCCGCTTATTACTTTTCATTAATATAAACACAAGAATAATAAAAGAATTGAAAACAAAATGTATTAAATAAATCGATTTTTGTGGGCGTCGTCCAACGATAAAAAAATAATAATAATATTAAAAAATAATAATAAAAATCGATGATTGAATATAAATTATGATTAGTGACTGTTTAGTAGCTGTCAGTGTATAGTACAGTATACATATGATACCACCATCATAAATGACCAACAATACAAAGTACAAAAATCGAAAGAACGGCCAGTTGATTGCAATTATTGTTATTATACATTGGAAGTTTGGTTTTTGTGGTTTTAACCATTCGGCCAGTTTCAATTTAATTAACTATCATTCATTTGATTAAAGTGAAAAAATATTAAATTGAAAAATGGCAAAACCAAACCTTTTTCTCGGTTTGAATCCGATCCGGGTATCTTCATATGTTCATATAATTCATTATAAGAATCATTTTCGATTTGCTTTCGATATTTTCGAGAAGAATTGGTTTTCATTCTCTCCTTCTCCATATTTTAGTTCAATTGATTTGCCCGCGTTGCCCGTATTCATCATTTCATGCGCCTACTGATGTGCAACATTGATAATATTGTTAAGTTAAAATTGAATTGTACAATGTTATCGAAAACATAATATCGAATGGTTGTTATTCTGAATTGTCAGCCCACGCTTACATACAAAACATTGTATAATAATAAAATCCATGCTAACGAACAAAATATGAGATTAAGTACGTCTGAGCCAGAAATTGATATCATTTATATGTATATATTGGTGGACAATGGTATGCTATCGAACGTACAATGCACAATGCACATCGCACAACAGCGCTGAAAAAGGAAGCAGAACAGCATAAAAAAAAACACATCCAAAATGATAAATCAGGCGCCTTCAGTTGCAACACAATGGAAACAAATCTCTTTACATTTCTATTGATTATCCATTTAAATTAATATTACATTTTCGTTTTTCGATACGTTCGATTGTCGTTCTGGCAACTGGCAACCGAACAAGAGCTGCTGACGTATTGATGAATGCACAAATTCCGTCGAACGTGTGCTAAAAATGGTGTGTAATTCGAACGATTGCGCATTTATTTATATTTTTCAACATCTAAAAATAAATATTGAAATTCCGTGACAGGCGTGTCTCCTACGACACTGAATGAAAAACGATGTGCGGGATTTGAAACGAAAAAAAAATTAACTTGTCGTTGCTATTGCATCGTGAGTAATTAATAATTATAAAACCTAAAAAATATTTAATTTCCTCTTCACCGGTAGAAACTTTTCCAATCAAACCGCCAAACGAAAAGAGATCATATTTTCAAGCGATGTGATCAACACTTTTCATTTATTTATTAATTGACAAACTTTTGAAATTGCAAAGAATTTGCTTACCGTCGGTGCACTTTGTTCAGCAAAACAGCAACAAATGAATAAATTATTATCTTCACCAAATATCGAACATCAAAAACGTCTCGCCTTTCATTCATTATAAATTGATGATAAAAATCACTCTCCTCGCATCTGCCAGTCACCATAAAATTTAAGTTCATCGATTAAAATTCGATTTTGTGTTTTCAATCGAAGCAAATAATTAAAAATTGTGTTTTAACATTGCAACCAACTAAAGGAATGGCTAGAGGAAAATCGAAATCGAGGGTACAAGGAAATTAATATCGAAATATGCATATTTTCTTTTTTAAAAGTTTCCAACAAAGTTTTCGTACTTGTTTCCGTTTTCTTACTTTTAGTCTCCTTCGTGTGGAGTGTGGAACAATTTATTTCTTTAATGAACTCGAATTGCATTCAAATCCAATGAAAATTAAATGAAAATGACGTCAAAGCTGTGATGTTGACACAATTGAATAGACCGAACGGAAACCAGCCAATAGGAAAACTTCATTTTTGCATTAAACTTTCATGTGAATTTCAATGCACACTGGTGGAACGCGTGCACTGTACACAAGAGAAAATAAATTTATGAATTTGAAGTTTATTCCCTTTTGTTTTGTCATATTTTGACCCATTTTGCCATATAACTATTTTTCCATTCATGGGCAACCATGTTCAATGGATTCAATGATGGTAAAATGTATAAAAGTATCAAAGCGCAAGTGATAGCATTTTGGTTTTCATCATATCGATCAAACTTTGAGCTCTTCGATTAATATTGAATAAAGTTTTCCAATTCCCAATGAAATATTGTGATCGATGCAGTTGAAACTGAACAGCAAAAATCACACAAAACTAAATTTATCGCTTCAAGATATATACAATTTAAGTAGTTCTTTGACAACAAACCGGCATTTTCAAAGAGGAATTTAAAAAGGAACAGAAAAAAAAATATGTATCGTTCAATCGAATTGAAAGCTTTTAATGCATTTCACAAGGAAAAATGAAAATTTGAAGTTTTCAGCACCTCAACAATGTTTGGAACGGTCTTCTTCTTATTCGTGAAAAGAAAAACAAGCTTTGAGCATTCGTCATACATTTAAATTGCCGATGCCATATATCATGAATCTGACTTAGGCGGGTGGCGAGCACGAAAAAATATGAAAAAAAAAACATGAATGTGTATTCACATATTTGCATTAATAGCGGAATAATGTTCGTCTCCCAAAAAGACGATGGCTCAACAACAACAACGAAAAAAAAATATATTTTAATGCCAAAACAAGAAAAACTAGCTGATCCGTTGGTACTACATATCAGTGTTCAACATCGTATAAATATTTATGGGAAAATTATTCAAATTTCATCAAATGCAAATTTACCCGAAAACGCTCCAAAAGGCACATACACGATACACGATACACGCACACACGGTACTGATATTCAGATAGAAATAACTCATCGTTTCTTTTTCACATGAAGCGAACTTATTAGAATTGACAAGACACAAATTTGCAATTTTCCCAGGATAACTCATCTATTTTAATTTTCGTGTTTTGATGCGTATTCCATGGGCTCAGCAGTTCATGCTATTGAGGCATCCGAGCCCGTTACGCTAAAGTAAAATGTACACGATAGACAAAAGTCACGTATTTCATATTCAATTTAATGGTGCAAATTAGGATTGTGGCTTATGTTATACTCCTGCGGTTAAAAAATCCATCACCAGACAGGCTTACTAAATGCACATAGATTCGATACACATTGAACGCGTTGACTATTGTCAATTTCATGCGAAAATTTGCACTTCATCTCCGTCTCGACTGGAACCATTACTGATAGTGAAAAAAAAAACAAACTTACATGAAAATGATGACTACAAATAATAATACAAATGTTCAAATGCCAAACGAAATCGATGCAAATGAAATCGGCAAAATATGAAGAAAAAAATGCATATGTAAGGATGGTGTTTTCACATCACTGACATGTCAGCATTTGAATAAATGCTGTTGCTCTTTAACATCCATGATATGAAATGATGTGAAAGCAATCAAAATTCATGCGAATATTGCGGTTTGATATATAATCCAACTATAATAATAATAATAATAATAATAATAATAATAATAATAATAATAATAATAATAATAATAATAATATTGTGTAATAATAATTTGAGAATGAGAAACGATAAATACAATCGAACAAAGATACCATCTTAAAACCATTTCGCATTTTGAACCATCAACTTTATTTCAATAAATGTTCATGCTTTCTTCAGCTATCTGGCGGAACAAGCCAATTGACAGGGAACTGGAAAACGCATTCAATGCAATATAATTCGTTTCTATCATAATAACAAACCAGTTAACTCACAACGCAGAGGAGGGGAAAGAAATGACAAAACATGTTTGCAACTAATGCATGTTTATAGCCCAAACTAATACAATCATTTACGAAAGTTGATTGCTTTAGCAATGATTCCATTTGGTGATTGTGATTAGCTCAGATCAGTTCAGTGCTTTCGTTGAGTCGTGAAGCTTCATTCGGAATTTGATTGGTTTGACATATGATAAATGTAATAATTTTTCCTTTGCTTCATGTAAAATGTACATTGTACACCTTTTCCCCTCTCTTTCTCTCTTTCTCTCTTTCTCTCTCTTCTTGATTATTATTAATTGTCATTTTGCAGGTTTTACCTCATTTTAATGCAAATTTACAATGTTATGGTAACGCCCCACATGAATTTTAAAGTCATTTGATTATAATCAGTGATTTGCCATTCGCCATTCGCCATATATCGAATCAGTATGTCGATTTTATCGCCGGTAAATGAAGTTCCCAATTGAAGATGTTCATGTTCGATGTTCCATCATTTATTATTCCAATATGGCAATTAAAATTAAACTTTGTGCCAGTGTTCACACCATCTTTTTAACTTTATGCATGTATAGAAGGAAATAACGGTTTATTCATTTTCTGTTTAATAATTTTATGCACTCCAAAAACTTATTCGAATGTCAACGTCATTCCACCGACATCTTGGCGAATCGGTGAATTCAAGTTCATTCGAACGTAATGAATTTTGATGCGGTCGGAAAATTTGCGGCATTAGCTGCTCGATGCTTCTATACAAATTTCCACTCAAACTTAACAAGTTTTTTTAACGCTTTAGCAAGTAAGTCAATGAATCAAATGTATGCATTCAATACGAACATTTTCGAGAAAAAACAACACTCACATGGTATCATAACAGGTTAGACGCATTCGCATACATGTTTAATGCTGTAATATTCAAATCAAATTCTATTCCCTTGGAGCGCGTTGCAAAACAAAATCAATGTCAGGAAAAATGCGATGGAATGATTTAATGAAATTAACATTTTAATTGAATTCGTTTTGTCTTTTGAAACTTGGAAAAAAGATTGATACACCAAGCTGTTGTCATATTGTTGTCAACCACCGAACATTATTCAGAAATACTATAGCCAAAGTGATGGAACACTGACCGAAATCAAATAATGATATTTTAACTTTTGTAATTAAAAGAAATCCAATAAAGAAAACCTATACGACAAACAGTTAAATTCAATTTTCAATTCAGAAAACTTCCATATGAGAGTTGGGCCGCAAGTCTCAAAATATTCGATTCTCTTCAGTTCAGGTAATTCAATTTTTGAGTTAAATGTTTATTCACATGGTGCGTTAGCAACGAATAAAAACGCATATATTTCAAAGTCATTCCCCATTGGAGACTGTCGTATGAACATAAAAGATGTCACATTTTAGTATTCGAAAAGCCCTATCCAATATCAAAATTGAATAGGTTTAAATGAAATGCCTATTTGTCAGCACCTTGCTCAATTAATGCATCACCTTCGGATAGAATCTGACCGACGAATTGGAAATTCCAATGAAATCTTGATAAGCGAAGACTCCAATACGGGCTCTGCATTTGAATTTTATTACTTGTAAATTAACCAGGTCCCGGATCCAATGGATTAAATAATAATATCATAACATTGGACCATGCAACGTACACACGTAATTATTTTGAATCGAACGTGTCTTTTTTTATTCATTTCGTTCGTTTTTTTTTTTTTTCATTGTGATTTTTAACATGCGATAAAATAAAAATCGTGGTTTATCCCTGTAGCTGTAGCTTATATGCTTTCATGGCTTCATGTTCTGCATTTATGATCGCGAATGAATAAAATAATAAAAATGAAAATAACCAATTTCATTTTGTGCATCAATAAATTTTTATATAATGATCCATTGGATCGATTGTGGCGGTATTATGTTTTCATTCACCATTCACCATCATATTGGACTGTCATTGCGGCTATCCGACTCAACAAAAAAAAAAACAAAAAACTCGTGAATTTTCAAATTTAGAAGGTATTAATGTGGTAATAAATATGACACACGCTCAAAAATAAAAACGATTCGATTAGAGCTCGTGGCTGAACGGGTGTCATATGCCTGCCATATACCATACAGTGCATACTGCACACATGTAACGAACAATAATAAAAAATTCTTTGAGAATGGATGGATGTTAAGGTTTTTGTGAAATGAACTTCCACATTTTATACGTTAAAACGGAATAGTTTCATCGTTCCCTCTGGTGCACAGCAATTAAATTGAAGACGAAAAAAGAAAGACTAGAAAAAAAAAAGTTCTATTCCCTGTCATAAAACTATGAATTTTATTGTTTGAATCATTCGGTATTTATTAGCCGATGAATAGAGACGTTTGTGATCATTTTATTTCGATTTGAATACGAGCTTAGGAAGTCCAATTGAATCCACCATTAAAAGAGTCACGAATATTAAAATTATTTTTCAACAACAATTGAAATGGATAAATGGTTGGATAACACCCATCTGCACACAATTTTCATGTCGATCCAGATTTTTTGCATAAATTTTCCATTGTATCGCCTTAAATCTGGAATATTGTTCATTCTTTTTATATTCGAAAACTATTTTCCTCGAAAAGCATATAAATTTCTCGGTGAAATAATTAATCGATACGATTCACAATAGTATCCAAACATTTGATATCATCCGACGCAGGCAATAATACAAAATGAACATTTTTTCGTCTATTTTCATACGCCCGCATATTTTATCATCGCTTAAATACTTTTCGACTTTTATATGGAAAATACTATGTTAATTTATTAGCATTCACTTTGCATGCCTTGACGTCGTTCATAATAATAATAATAATAATACATGAAACAAATCTCATTACGCGGGATGACACCCAAGCGACTACACGCCATCGAAGAAAAAACAAAAACGCAAACGCATTCAAGTGTAAGTTTTAAATGATCATAGAGATCTGTTTTAATCGCATTTAGCTCATCGGCGGTTGTGTTGCACAATTACATTGTTCCCCCGTGGATTCGTTGTTGAGCCTCATTTCTTCACATTAACACGAAATGTGGCCTGATTTACTCATCCAAACGATGAATCAATTAGAAAACAACAAGCAAAAAGAAAAAAAACGGCAAAACATTCTACTGGAATGCAATTCAAGTTTCTTTCTTGCTTGGTTTTTACTCTGCCTTTTTCATGCGCTACAGCTCAAGAGAGCGTCTCCATACATAGTTGGGCTCGAGCACTGAACACTGAACACGCTAGATTTTATCTGGCATCAATAAATTTACAACTCAACTAAACAAGACGAACAGCCGGGAATAAAATATTGTATAAAATCCATATACAAAACCAAAACCAAGAATAATACAATTATTTCATATGCCATAGTTTTCAATGGCTGTTTTGGTTCTTCGGTCGCTGATTGTCATTTATTTTAATGCCTGGCATTGTCTGCATAGAGTTTTTGTCTCATTGGTTGCGCAAAACAATTGTCATTTTTATTGCTAAAGCAAATTGTTTCGTGTGATTTTAATACTTAATTCTGTGCACAGAAACAACTTCATTCCAGTGAGCCATCATATCAAGATCTGTTCAGTTCAGCCAGAGCAAAGCAGTCCGATGACAACACTATTAACAACAATTCACCATTAACCATAAACACACAGTTCTTAGAACAAAGCAATTATTTTATATTGCGACATTTATGGAGGAGTCGACTGAGCGGTTAAAAATGGTTGAATCAGAAGTATTCATTGCGTGTGGAGTGCAACAGTCCATTCAATGGTTAAAATTGCGTTCCTGCAAAGTCCATAAATCTTGGTTGGAAAAATATTTTGTCAGAGTTAAAACTGCACAATGCAAACAATTTGAACGAGAACAATTTAAAGACTTTCTTTGTTTATCCTTTTTCGATTGCATACAATATTGTGGACCAGTTAAATGGCATTTAATCAATGTGCAAGTACATTTTAAAATTCGCTTTATTTCAAATTTGTTTGAATACAAAATGAGAAAACGAATCCATTAATTCTCAATTGTGGCAGTTGAGTATCGCCATTTGTGCACTAACCATAGAAATAACATATTAAAAACATGATTTGATTGGTTGTTGGTGTCAAGTTTCAAAGTTCAAGCAATCAATTTTGAAACGAACGATAATTTTCGACATCAGACATTAGATGACAAACGCATACAACCGCAGACAACGCTGTTTAAAAACTCATGTAATCCATCTTAACTTTTCAGTGTGTTATTCAATCCTTTGCCACTTCTGTTCATTTAACGAGCACATACAAATTACAAAGCTATCAAATGACACACTAAAAGCGCATATTTTTAGCATGAAAATAATACTTTTTTTTTTTGTATAATTGAGCCTAGTTTAGTTCAGATGCCACCAAACGGATGACTTTAAAAGCATCTTTAAAAAGCAACTTTAATTGAAAAATAAAAACGAAATTATTTTCAATTGAAATTCGAGAATGAAACGTGTCAAAAGACCCTTCAAAGTGTCGATTGGCCGAGAAGAATAAGAATAAGAGCATAGAAAAAACAAATGAGAATCTTTTGTGAACCATTTATTTTGTTGCTTCTTTTGATGAACGGCCACACTTGAAATAAAATGAAGTTCCAATTGAATATCATTAAATGACTTTTGACATCAATAAATCATAGCAGCAATCACGGTGTTCAGTGTTCATATATACAATCCATTAATCATTTCCATTATATGTTTGGTTTGCGTGCATGGTTCAAATTTAAAGATCCAATAAGTGAGTTTGAGATAGGCGTCTCAGGATACACACGAGGTAAACAAATCAAAACAAGACACGACAACTTTGCTTGTAATGGAATTTTCCATTTTCATATAGGAAAATTAATGAATATATGTATATGGAGTTGGTGAATGTGTCGAGATGGTCAGAAAAATGTGCATCGTACAGGCTCATCGATAAATGAATAATAATGAATTCCAAGAATTTCTATTTAAATTGACATGACTTCCAAAATTTTTTTGTCTCTGAATTGAATAAATCAATAGCTGACAATCGAGCGTTGAATGTTTGCTTTCAATTGGTGCCATCAATTTCTTACGATAATCAAAAATAAAATAAATATCTTTTATTCAATGTTCGTCAGGTCAGGCAGTGAGCATGAGAATTGATCAAAATCTTATAAGTAATGCGACAATTGAGCACTTGTAAACACATGTGGGCTCTGTCTGGTTGTTCAATGCTCCATTCTGTATCAATCTGAGAGAGATGAGATTTATTTGTACTGAACGCACGGCTGATTTTAATGAATCGACCAGACTATTTACCATTCACTACATACACAGCCTTTTCTATTCATTGAGGGGCACAAACATCTATTACATTGATGATGCCCATCAAAACTTTTTCGCATTGTCAACAAAACCCAAACAAATTCTCTCTACTTTTCACTTTTAATAGAAAACACTCACTTCAAGTAAATAAAATAAATAAATAATAATGAAAAGCATTATCAGGTCGAATTTATGTAAACCAAAATTGTGTTCATAAAAAATGATGTTAATTTCAACTTTTCATGTTTTCATCCCGAAGACAGCCGTCGACGAGACACATCTATTGTTACTGCATACACAATACATATGCCAGACTTATTATTTTATTAAACTCCATCATATCATAAATTAAGATGGTATTTTGCTGGTGTGAAACGAGACCTCGGGTCTAGAACCGCCTGAACTTTGATTGTTGTTGGATTTGAAGCAAATTTTCAATTTTACTAACCGAAAACTTCGATTTCAGTACAATTTTCTTTTTTTACAAAATGAACAAGTGGTGAACAGTCAACATAAATGGACCGACGAGACACAGGCATATTTAGGGAAAAAGAATAAACTTTGATCAACTCAATCTTGGCTCGTCGTATGTGAACGGTACACGGATGGCGTGATGAATACTACTCTCAGCTAAAATATCTAACTATAAATTCTGTACTGAAATGTAGAAAATGAGAAATGAAAAAAAAAAAAACAAAAAATGAAAGGAAAATGAAAATTATCTAAAAACAAAATTTAACTTCAGCCATTACTTCATTTGCTGATTTTCATGTTTTTGTTCCTTCATTCCATTTTTTTGCAGCGTTTATTGTGCGCACTTCAGCCATAGTATAATTGAAGTCCATTTAAAGTTAAACTGACTGAAGAATGTATGAAAATTGGGCGTTGGAAAAAAGATGGAAAGAGTAGAGATTGCGAGCAATGAATCGTTTTGAACAATTTAAAATGTTCGACAACGGACGGTTCGATGGAATCGTAAATTCTACTTCTGTTGATTTATCATTGTACCAACAAAGCCCTGAAATCAATAGCCTGGATTTTGCTGGGCGACGAAAACGAAAAGTTTTGAAATTCGTCGTCTCCAAAACAAACCATTTATTTCAATCACAATTTATTTTAATGCGGAGGAAATTTCACACTCAAAGATATTTGGAATTTAGTTTTAATTAGTCGGCATTTTTCGATGGATTTCCACAATTTAATCATTCTAATGAAAGAAAAGAATATCCAAAATTAACAAAACTAGATAAAAAATAAATCAACGATATTTTAATTTTTTTTTCATTTAATTTTTCGTTGCAGGTAAGCGAAAATTTTGCGGATTCAAAGTTAAACTGAAGTTTCTTTGAATAGTGATAATATCGAGAGAGAGAAAAAAAGAAGCATTCCAGCGCATGAGATCAAATTGATGTTACGTATTCGTGGTACAAAGTTTGGCCATACAGCCATACAGTAAGTTTTTGAATTATAAATATTGCAGATCGAATGGCCGAATGAAGAACTAAGTTTGAATTAACTTAATTATGTAGATTTCAAAATTGAATTGAAATCCATGTCACCAAAACTTGCAGTCAAAACCGCTGAAATTTACTGCAAATTTGTTGAATGAATTCGTAAGTAACAAAGTGCACAGTGCTCGATGCTCATCGTGCCTTTCTTTTTTGTTGTTTCTCAAACATTTGTCGTTGCAAGTTAGTCACACAGTCAGTTGAACTGAGTGAAAAGATATAAAAAAAATAAGAAATAGAGCAAAGGCAAAACATTCAATTCTGCGGTCTTTTGCCATCACCAACTCAAATCGGCAATGCGCAATCATTCTTGCCGCAATCAATTTTGGGAATGTGCACCGCCCGAATGATTAAATTAAATTCGAAGAATGAACCGAAAATGTCCCCATTTAAAAAGCAACAGTTTATGATTGCAAAATAAATGCGCAACTTATCAAATATGAAGTATTATTTGAGATAACCGCCCGGAAGGGTATGACGGATGAGTGAAAGCTTTTTTTTTTTATACGAAATGCATCACGATTCGATGGTGGTTTCAGAAACTCATTATGCCAAAATCGCTCTAAATATATTCGGAAAATTACATTTCCATAATTTATGGAAGATTCCGCATCAAGCATCAAAATAACTGAGGCCTTTGCTCCAGTTATGTTGAATCCTACAGATACATCATTAGACAAATAATTTAAATGCTATTATTGCTCTGATGCGATTGCATTCTGACAGAATATTAATTGCTTTAGTTTGGCACAATTTATATTCTTCTTTCGCGTTCATCTGCCTTTTTACGACAACATTTTGGAATACTAATTTTTTATCAGAGTTCGAGCTTCAATCTTTAGTTTCTCAATTTTATTCGTTTGGCTATTGAAGCATGGCAGTATGATTGACCTTTCAAACTAAATACAAAACAACTTTTTCTTGCCCCGGCTCAGATATTTTCGTTAACGAAAAAAAAAAATTATATGTAGAAATGATTGAAACAGCGAAAAGTTGTAATATTTAATTGAAATCCATCAACAATTCCGTACGCATTTTTATTTCTCTGCCCACGTCAATCCGTTGGCTCAAAATCCAAGCTGTCAACTTATATGAAAAGTATAAAGTATACAATGAATGTGAAATATTGTTATCAAGATTCAACTGAATGCTGAATATCGAACTTTGTTATGACATTCAGGATATCTTTTGTCGCCGTTGAATTCTGTATTCAGGGCCATAGATTTTGAAAGAAAAACTTCCGATAAATTGGAAGGCTAGTTTCCATTTTTCATACGAGTTATTTATTAGTTTCAAATGGAATGAGGAAAAAAAAAACTTCGGAACCGAGCTGCCCATTTTGATGTATCCAAGCATTCATCAATTGATAAGAGCTCAATCTTCGTCAATTTGGAAATTAAACCAAACTGAATTCGTTCGAAACAAAACATTTTTCCATGGCTAATGAATGATTCAGAAAATGTAGCATTCTAACTCGAAAATAGTAGTATACGTATCATTCATTCGAATCAAAACTGTGTTGGAAATTTTATATGTTACTGCGAAACGACCACTCATTTGCTTCATCAAAAATCTAATAATTTATCTTAATGAATAATAAATAAAAATGGATTTGGTGCGATACGGTACAGTGAACGGTGACAATGTCTAAAAATAGCTCGCGTGCCGTGCTGGCATTCGATCGAAAAATGTAGCATTCTAACTCGAAAATAGTAGTATACGTATCATTCATTCGAATCAAAACTGTGTTGGAAATTTTATATGTTACTGCGAAACGACCACTCATTTGCTTCATCAAAAATCTAATAATTTATCTTAATGAATAATAAATAAAAATGGATTTGGTGCGATACGGTACAGTGAACGGTGACAATGTCTAAAAATAGCTCGCGTGCCGTGCTGGCATTCGATCGAACCAAAAAAAAAAAAAGAAGACAGATACCATTTTGTATAGGCTGTAAATGTGAAACACCTTTCTTTTTTTATATCAAATAACGTTATCAATTAAATTTATTATTGATGACAATTCAATGTTTTCATTCAGCCAAGCATATATTACTGATATGAACCAAATGATGATGGCGTTTTTTTCTTCTTTTTATTTTTTGGTTTGTTTTTGTTTCAATGGTTCATTTTCAATGCGTTCATCGAATCCTGTCTTTATTCAATTTATTTTCGCTTCGTTCAATTTCCGTCTCACATACGGTCACATATATTGGATCGATATACGATGTGGCCACAAATGAAAGCATATGCTATATGCTGTTTTCCGGTCTCTCAATGCCCGAATGCCTTAATGCTTTACAATGGAACATCGAATATATATGTATAAAGTCGTTACGAAGCAACAAAATGTCGTTAAATTCATCCATTGGAAATACAAATTGAAAATCAACACCATTGAACTCTGTTTGCTGTTCATATTCGTTTATAGAGAGTGACTGGATATTGGATCCTATCCATTTGCAACGATGTAATGTGTAAACGTTAAATTGATCATCTTAATTTCCAAACAAAAGTTCACGAAAGCGTGAATTTTCTGGATTCATTGTTTCGATTCACCTATTTTTGTTCGAAACACAAATAGATCAATTTGTTTGCACTTCGGCCAACCATTCGAAAACAATGCACACAGACGTTCACAATGGGGGAGAAATGTAGATGAAATCCATTTTGATAATAAGCGAGAAAATTGGCAAACGAAATCAACCAATGATATGATGTTTATTCGATCTCATTCTAAAACTAAATTTTATTATTCACTTCCGGAGTATCAGACATAAAACTCACTCAGTTCAGGTTTCGGGTGAAGCAAACATCAACTATTCGCTTACGCTATTAATTATGATTAAATTGATAACATTGATTGTATTGGCTATTCGTTCAATGATGATGAATTTTGAAAAATGAACAGCAGTCGTCAGCACATCAAACTCTTCGCTTTCATAGCTGATTTTCATAAAGTTTGGCTCTTGCTAAGAATGATTTCCTTCCATTGTTATGCTTTTTGAAAATAAACATACATTTTCGGAATCCTATTCGCCCGGCTATGCATACACACTACACACCACATTCTTGGCCATGTATTATAATTAAATTCGAAAACATTCATTTCAATTTGGCATTTCAGTGTGAATGTAGATGGTGACCATTTTCGGTAACCGAATGCGGAGTAAGTGAATGCGATGATAATTAAAATGTGTTTGTTGTTTTGGAGGCACCCAAAGAAAGCGACCAAAAAGCACATAACAAACAAATCGGATGAAGCGAATAGAGTGTTCAATGTACAATGTTTCATCACATAAATTATTATCGATTCGATCTAATCGAAAATCTATTATTAGCCGTAGCCATTCGGTTGGCATCGTCTACAAAACTATACATATAATGAATATAATCCTCATTGGATTATTATTATTATCGTGCGAAGGACGTAAATTTTCCTTTAGCACATGCAACGGCGACAGATAGATGACTCTATTTCGGAATAATGCTTTATTTGAATGCAAGTTTCAAATTTGAAATTTGAAAATTTTGAAATCGTTCGCTTGTTGACGTTATCACAACATAATCGTATGATCTGTATCTCAATAGAATATTTCAAAAATATTCGCCCGAATGTTGATATTGAATAGAAGTTTTTCGAAGACGAAGAATCAAATAAATTTAAAAATAAATGGAAAAAATATCAGATTATTATCGAAGCGTTTAAAATCATTCGTGTAAATGGATTATTATGCATAATGCATATGGTCTTTTAACTTATGTGCGGCCACTGAAGCTTTCTATCATTCAAACCGGTAATTATGTAATGCATTTCGATGGGGCATTTGCATTGTGCATTCGGGTGCGTATTCATTTGTGGTTTCATTTTGAACTACATAATAAAGCACAATTGAAAACCCCACATTGCTATCATTCAACTGATGGATTTGGGTGTGTTTGTGTACATGTGCGCTGAACATTGTACATGTGAGTTCGTTCAGGACCAATTGTCGGGTATTCAGGCACCTAAAACATTGCAACAGTTTTGAAAGATTAATGCGGTTAAATTATTATCGAAATTGCATCATACGTCCATACGTGCATACATGCATATTGCACATTGCACATAACAAAATTCTCGGTTGTCAACCAAAATGCTTGATTAATGGATATGAAAATGAATGGACCTGCAAATTTTCCATCATTCAAATTCATTGTTCTGTGCAATGTATGGCCTGGTGCTTGGCATACTGAATGTTGCATTTTGAACGCTCCACCTGCATTCTATCGCCATGCGACCATTTTTCACTATGATATCATTTTGAACATTTGTATCTCGCATTTTGATCTGATTTTCAGTTGAAAATGTATACAAAACATGACACATAAAACATTCATTGACTGATATGCAGTCAACGTTCGAAAAATTGAACATCTAACGGACGAACGCTGCTCTATTGGATGTGCTCAGTCAGATATTATCAGGATACTACTATAATAATGGATGGGTTTTTCCAACTATTTTTCGTTAATTTCATTTAATATTCAACCATGGGGAGGAAAAAAGGCAACTATTCAATTTTCTAATTTTCTGAAATACACTTTACCTCACCAAATAACCACGACAAACTGAATTGTCGTTAGTTAAACCTGAAATCTGGAAACAACAACAAATGCACCGAATACTCAAATCTCGAATGTTTATAATGGTTTTGCTTTATGTCGCTTTTCTCTTCTTCATATTCTTCTTCTTCTTCTTTTTTCTGAATTTTGAATTTAGCGCTTTTAAAAACTTTTTCAATTAACTCTTGCTAGAATTTCGATTAATAATGCAGAAATACGGAACAGCCGTCACAATCGGGCTTCATGTTTCATATTCTAAATGCTGAATGTTGAGCCAAATTGTGTGAATATGCGTTGCTCAATTCGGGATCTTCCATCATGTGAAATTAAAGTTTTTCCATTATTGTTTTGATATGCAGCCCCATGAATATTGTATGTTGGCGTCAAATCTCGTGAAGATATGACATCTAAATCTGGTCCGTATGTGTGTGTGTGTGTGCGCTTGTGATTTTTAATAAACATTCGTTAGAATTTGAAAGTTTCAATGTTTTGATGCACATATTTCGTGATCAAATTAAAAATTCCATTCGAAAACTTTTTATTTTTTCATTTATTGTTCAATCTCTTTGGTATTTTTGAATTTGATTCGTTTCGCATGGAGAATTTTGGGATTATGAATTTGAGAGGTCATAGTCCGATTTATCATACAATCCATTTTTATTTTATATTTTCATCGCTCTTGAGAATTTTCAGAATTTTCGGTCATCAAAGACAGTTGGCCATTGGCTACAAACCGAAATATCCTTATTTTCCGGGAAATCGAAACCAAGGAAAACAAATGCAATGATTTTGGTTTTATTGGTGCGATCCCAGACTATGGAATGCAGTTTATCGACATCATTTGCGTTTAAAAGGGCAATGTTTCGGTGACTGTCGTCATTTCCAGACATGCATAGGAAACATATATTGGTTAATGATGTGGTTCTTCATTGTCTCACCTAAGAGTTTTATGGAAAAATCTCCTAATTCTCTTGGGTATTACAACATGTGCTTTACGTATGTTGCACGTACATCGTACATACTCAAGTTCAAGCTTCATCCAGACAATATTTGCATTTAATCACATTTACATTGTTAGCAAATGAACACTCTGTACCAAAATGGCAATCATGACGGCTCAAAACTGATTATTATGAGCACGTATACCATGCATGGTCAAAACGCACAGGAGAAGCCAAAGAAAAAATTCGAATCAAATGTCAAAACGACGTTGTTTCCATTTGTTTATTCAAAAGAATTTGCCATTCATTCAAATCACCTTTCCTACTCGTACAGTAAATCCTTTCTGTTTTATGTGCACAAACGCCTAACGTTCGGCCAAATTTATGTGATTTTTCATGAGGTTTTTGCCGTTGCATTGGATCGATTGAATGAAGAAAAAGTTGTCTGATTTTTTTTTTTGCTGTTGTCCATGGAACAGCAAAAATAAAGAATTGTCGGTCGCATTCAAAGCCGGAAACAAATTTAAAAATCCGGAGAACGTAACCAGGGATTGAAATGGGATTTCAATGGAACTGTGAACAATTTAGTGCCCTTAGAAAAAGTTGGTTGGCCTGCTGTTTCAGCATTACTGTGTATTGATTTTTCACTGGCCATTCGAAAAGAGGAAAAAAAATTAACATTTCAAGTGCACCACAGACGGCAAATACATATAATAAAAACTGTGAGGCTTTGTCTGTCTCTCTTTGTGGCTTTTGAATCTCGTCCAATTGTGCAAAGGATGAAACAGTCTGAGCCAACTAAGCCATACATTGGCACATGAACGACAAATGATGCAACAAAAAAATACTTTTTCCCACTGCAGCGCAATAAAACGATACATTTTCATTTATTCAATGAAAATACATTACTTTAAGCAATTAATCTAATTGAAAGGCAAACTGTACACTTCATTTTCAACTGGAAAATGGTAATCCATAAACATCAACCGATAAAATGATTCATTTATATTTTAATATCTATTTTGTCATTTGAAAAATGGTTTTGATATTATTATTTTCACATTTGAACATTTTCGACCATTAAATGAGAGGCCAAAGTGTTACATCATTTCATTAACATCAAATAGATCACACATTGGGTTTAAAATGCCTAACAGCACAATTGATAAACATATTTTTTCAATTAATACATATTGAGGCCTCAATCGATATTTGCTCATTTTCCCATGGAAATTAGTCTGATGGGTGAGTGGGCCAATGGCCAATGGTCGACTTGAATTTCATGGTTTTCCTATTTTCATCAAATTAATTTGGTAATTCCATTGGTTATCATGTTACAAATTGAATTATTGCAACCAAATATTTTCACCATCGGCACAAAATGGCATTGCATCAATCCAATATTTCAATGTTTGAATGTTTTACATTATGAATTTTATATTATGGAAAAATGATATTAATAATAAAATGCACAAATAAAATGATTCAAATAGCAAAAGCCACTTTTGGCCATTGATAAATATTTGACTACATATTTTATTTAATAATAATTTTATCATTGACGAAGCTCCAAACGAGAGAACGAGGAGCATTCAACATTCATTCGACCATTTGATAGATTGAACATTGAATTTTTTGATGTTGTTAACCATAAAATCCATAAACTAGCCGGAGGAGCCATATTCACAAATGCATTTGCATTGCCCACTGATCACTGCCCACTGCCTACTGGAAAAAAGGGGCAAGAGAAAAACATCCATTTAATTCGATAAAAAATAATGAATTGAACTCAATTGATAAATGCTGATGTAAATAAAAGGCCGCAAAATCATTTTCGATTTACGATTGTGAAAATGCGATCAAAACGTTAATATTAATAAATTAGCAAATTTTGAAATTAATTTAACGCTAATTGCATTCAAAAATTCAAAACTCAAATAAATGATAATGATTTTATAGTTTGGTGCATTTAATATTTTCAATTTGATGCTTTCATGCAGCGGCGTCCATATCAGAAATTACAACTTCCGAAAGTAATTTAAAATTATTGTTATTAGTAGCTTTGTGTGGCACAGTATGCATTCCGCTGTGAACATGTTTACACAATGTTTCTCACACCTGAACAGAGACCAATTGAACTTGGTTAATCATCTTTGTCTACACTTTGATGTGAGGCGAAGCTATTTAAAATATCAAATATTCGAACCATACAGTGTTCATCAGAAGAATCATTTTTGAATGGATCCCATGGGCATCATATCAATTATCATTTAAAAAACTGAAATGTTATGTTTCAACATTATTATGGTTTCTTTGGCTCCGGTCACTAATTGCATTCGATGCCTTGGTTGCGATGGAGATTGCATGCTGTTCGTCACTTTCCGAGCATTCCGTCGCAAGGAAACATTCAGCCAACGTTTAAATTTGATGAAAAATTTAAGAAAAGTTTACTGATGAATTCCGTTTACGAGCATCGGTTACAAAGTAAGGCTACGGCACAAAAAATAATTTTCATTCAATATTTGAGTTTGTTCCTTCAAATTTGACGCACATAAATTTGCAAATATTTCAAATGCAAAAACCATAAAGCTGAAGCGATTCCAGAATTGCATATATTATTTTGTGGACATCATATGAAATGCTGCATTTAATTTATGACTTTGCTGACCCAGTCCAAATGTATTCCATATTCCATATCATGCAAACTAACACACACACGCACACCCAAGATGATTTGTTGGCCATATCTTTTCTTCTCCGTCATTTTTCGATTTCATGTCACCCATCAGCGGATTTTTCCATCCAGAATGTTGAACATTGAATACATATAGAGGACATTTGCGATTTTAAGTGCTTTCAACATAATTCATTTATAAATCTCTTGTTATCAACATTGAAACAGTAATATACAATGTACACGAACGAAAGTTAAAGGTTTGTACTTGACGAGTGCGATTTGTGGTCATTTTTATTATTTCTTTATATTTTTTCATAGAATTAAAATGAATCGCCCACACAAATGAATATGGCCCCTTCAAGCCATTCGACGCAAACTCAAGATGAACGTTATCTTTTTGAAACGATTATAATTCATGCTGACAGTTACTAACAATAATTTCAAATCGAAATACACCTATTCAGTCAACTGATGGCTTAATTTAAATGCAAGTTTATCTTTTTATTTGGAATTCCAACGCCAATTTTAATTTTTTTTCTTTGAAACAATCGCCTTCATTTACGTACAGCGTACAACGAACACTCTTCTTTTTTTTTGGTCAAGTTTCAAACTACTCAAGTGTCATTCCAATCCAATGGAATACAATTAAAGCGACAAAATGTGCCATAAATTCTGGTAGTGGACGACGACGACAACGATGACGATTTTAATAAGATGTGTACATTTTGGTCGTTTCTTGGCATTTTCGTGATTGCGAGCCGCAATCCACAATTTTTGTTACTCATTCGATTTTATTTCATGTTCGAAAAATTTAATGAGATCGACCTACGTAAACATATCATTTAGTCACGATTAAATGAACATTAATGTCACAAACACATAAAGCGACATCCTTTAAATTTGGTACGAAAATGCAAAAAAAAAAATAAATTGAAAAAAAAACATATAAAAACAAAGACAACTCTCGACTCTGGAAGCAACAATTCGATCACGGATACCACACACTGTCGAATGTCGAGCTAAATAATGTGTTCACATCCGAAGAACATGCAGATAAATACACGCGCAACGAGATAATAATCAAATGACTGCATGTTTTACTTCTTGAAACCAAAGCAAAGGCGATTTACATGCTTATACATAACACATGCCACACTGAAACGATTTTAAAATAAAACACACACACACACACACACACACAAATAAAAATCCCAAGAAATCGTTTAAATTAATTTCGAAAGGCAAATAATTTAATCCTTTTGACTTTGGGTTCGAATGGCTTCCGTGCGTTTGCATTCGAAAACGATATCGTTATGTTGATGTGAATGTCGTGCTAAATTCGAAGAAGAAATAAAATAATAATCAACAAAATACCGAAGAATTAAACATGAAAATGAACAAAACTCTTGTGTATGTTGTTAGTTTGTTGTGTATTAGTTTTTAATGTAAAATACGTGAACCACACCATTCAAATTGACTTGAACTGGATTTTCGATTTATTGATTTTATTTTAAAAAGACATCCTTCGAATGCAAGTCATTAAAATGAAACGGATGTCGAAATGATGTTCAACGATATTTGAAAAATTATACGCATTACAAACGGGATGGCAGGTTTTTCTTCTTAGTTTCACTCGAATGGAATTAGTTGCATTTAGCAAATAAATAAAATTAGAGCATGCCCACAAATATCTGCGGTGCGCTATGAATTTCTGGCTTGTTCGAAGGGCTTAAACAAAATACTTTATGAGAAATTTTAATTCCACTGAATTTGAATTATTTCACAGAATACTTTTCCGTTTTCCGAGAGCGAATTGTGTAGCGAACAAATTTGTAGACTTTAGAAAAACAAATGAATAACGAAACAATACTTAATCATTCGCAGCATGAATCAAATCACTTCCTTTAAATCAAGGTATACTTTTGGTTATGTTGCGGAGCAACGAGCTATTTCCGATCCAAAATGCCCAAATTGCCGATGTTAATATGCCAAAACAATAACATACAAAGTTCCGTTAGCCGGAATCAAATTAAATAAATGATTCACTTTTTTCTCATCCTTCGAATTGAGTTCGTATTTCTTCTGTTCATTGCTCATCATTCTTCTGCAAGACAAGTATTTTGTTTCTCCTGCAGGCGATTTTTACTTCGTCTTTTTTTTTTATTTCATTTAAAACTTCCCTTCTTGATATTTTTCATTTAGTTTGCAAACAACAACAGCAACAACAATTTGACCCACACTGTGTTTCACAGAGAGCCCTGGTATGGGTATTTAAATGTATGGCATGCCATTCGTAATAAACATTTAAACATTTTCCGTGTACAATTCGTTTTTTCGTTACATTTGGATTCCCAAACCATTAGCCTTTATAATCAAATCATATTTCTTTTTTTCTTTTTTTTTACATATTCTACATGATGTTTAATAATATTTTATTTGTTGCCTCATAAATATTCGTCATTTTCTTTTCAAAATTTTTATTTTGTGTGTTTTTCTTGATTTGCTTTCTTTCGTTTTATGATTTCTTTTCTTTTCAAATTTTTGCATATAAATCTTTTGGATTCACAAATAGGCGCGCACGCTCATTTTAAATAATAATTTTACATTAGCATTAGGCACAAGGCATTCGCTATGAAACATATAATCGAGTCTCATCGTTTGTTATGAACATTTTCATTGGTTATTCTGAAAATAGCTTAGCTGCCTTTTGAACCGAAATCACAAGTAAAAATACGAAAAAATTAATTATGGAAATGAGCAAAACACACTCAAGTAATTCCGAAAATGAATCAAGTGAAAACTAAACGGTCCCATAAAATAATTATGATCGTGATGGCAATCATAATAATAAATTGATTTAATCGAAATTGCGTTGGAATGCCACAAGAAAGTACCATTCATTGTACCTGTGTTGTGTAATCAACGTCATCATTGTATTAAAGTGTTTCAATTGTAGAAAACAGCAATTAAAACATTAATTAAAATTATTTATCATCATCGATTTGAATGTATATGACGGATGACGAGGTTATGGTGTTATGGTGTTTTGGTGTGGCCACCGACAATTGCCATTTCAAGAATTGAAATAAAATTTCAATTTTCCAACATTGAACTTATCACTGTGCCCTTTATTCCGTTAATGTAATAATAATATTCCGTGCTTCGGTGACAGGTTTATGTTTCCCACCAACGCCTTGCACTAAACCACACACGCCTGCAACTATATATATTCACATAAAATCTTCATTTCCCATTTCTGATGAACCAGTAAAAATCTTTTTTTTCTTTTGATTTTTGTTGCTTCGCTGCGATTTGCCACACAAAAACTAAAGCAACCGAAACTAAAACAAAATATAGGCAAAGTCATGGCCAAAAATATGTATGTAATATGTATTTCGATGGTAACTGGTAACATAAATGTCAGTTTTAATATTTTTCAAATGTTTTACACTCAATTTTATGGCATGCAATAAATAATATCGAAGGGGCTCTGGTCGTTGCATTGCATCGCAACGATGTATTATTTTTCATGTTCAAATTTCTTGTTATATGTATATGTGTGGCATGAAAATATTTTCTAATTGGCTATTTTTACGCAGATAATTAGATTGACGACAACGTTTGGGTGAGGGAATCGCGTGAGCCTTTTGGCTATTTGAGAATATTGAATGCTTGCCAAATGAACGGAAGTGAAGATTCATCCGTAACCCGGCTGATGAATTGAAGGGAATGAAAGAAGCCAATCCATTAGTTAAAAGATTTTGTTGTGTGATTGAGTTTTGTATTCGGTTCTTGTTGCCAGCCCTCGCTAATAATCAATATTTCGGGCTAGTTAAACATTAAACAATCTATTTTCGATCGGCAATACTCGAGGCTCGAGGCGCCAACGATATTGTTTCGATTCATGCCTTTGACAAATAATGATTAATTGTTTTATTTGTACATGTCTTTGTATCTATTTCCTTGAGTTTGTACATAATGGTAAATATATTTTGTAGTCATAATCACATGTATCATACGATTGAAATTTCATATCAAAGAAACGGCAACTCAAGCGCAGTACCGGCTCCCAATATGTATATTTAAGTTTGCCAAAGAAACAACCGAAATTTGATATGACTTTGGGTGAAAAATGGCAGGAAATTCAGAAATTCGAATTTTAACGAGCTCTGTCTAATCGATTTTAATTCTTCATTTATATTAATGCAGAGATATCTAATGAATGGTGTGTGCCTGTGTCTATGAAATGAAAATTGCAATTTTTCATGCCCACAAAGCAGAATGATTGATGTTTGAATATTTCGTGATATGTTGGATGTCGTTGTCGGATCCTTCCATTCATTCATTCACTGTCAAACTTCAACTTTTACATTCAAGTGTGTAACACATCCGAACATTGAACATATGCGAAATTAGATTTCATGTTGGGGTTCGTTGTTGTTGGGAAAATTGGAAAGTTTGTTATTTACGTGACTTAATCTGTAATTTGAATCGATTGTTGCCAATATCCAAAACTGTTATTTGTAAAATGGTGAAAATTCATCGACACAATTTTCATTCAAATGAAGACATTTCGATGTTGAATATTGGCAGCCGATAATTGGCTTCTCTGAAATGAGATCTGTGTGTGTGTGTGTGTGTGTGTGTTTTGTCGAAAGGCTGCGGTTGGAAAATGAAAATGGTGTTGAGTCAAAACGTATTACTCAGTCAGTTCCATTGTTCAATTTGCATTCTGCATCAAGATATGGATGAGATTCGGTCATGTGCGATCTTTGTGTAATCAACATTTTGTCACTTGTCAATGTTTCAATAGTCAGCCAATCATCGTTATCCGTTTCTCCTATCTTTCATGAAACATTTCCCTTACCCTTTGGTACGTCATTGCAGCATTGATGTTTGCTGCCATTAAATGTGGTTCCAAAACCAAAAGTCATTTCAAGTACAAATTTTCTACATCGAATAATAATAAACGAAATTCAAACAGAATATATCAATGTGTTCAATGTTCTGATCGCATCACCATCATCATCATCGTTGTCGTCATCTTATAGTTTGAATATGTTGCCGAGTGCAAAACCAATAAATGAACCAACTTTGCGAATTTCATCTCATCATTGACACTTCATTGAATATTACTGTGATGAACATTCAATCTATTTTCTTTCCTAGACATTTTGCATGGTTTTTTTTGTATCTCCGTGGCGTTGCAACACACACACACACATTAAATACAAACCATAAAAATGGGGAGAATACGAAAAAAGATGCAATAAAACTACAGAAAACCCATAACGAACTGTCAATTTGATTTCCAAATCGAATATAACACATTATTATTAGCCGAGAACGATGTGTGAGTTCGAAATGTTTCGAACGCAATCCGCAGACCCATTGCAAAAATAATCATTTCCCAGCTGAAAACTGAAAAAAAATATTCCAGATGGAACACTATGGACACACAACAAATACAAAAAAAAAGAGTGAATAGAATGTGTGCAATTGCTGAGTGCCAAGTGCGACATGCCAATATTGTATCATTATGAAATTGTAATTTTACAGCCGAATAGACGCCTTATGAATGGTTAAACAGTCGCACATGTGATTCATTCAAGTAGTTTTCACATTGTACCAATCTTGACGAAACAACGACAATTCGCATAACGACACATTCACATGCGTTTGGAATCGATCATTATGTAAATTTTACGTGACGAAAAAAGGACGAACAGAACGAAAAAAAAAACACAGCAGAAATAAATTGTAAAACTAAAACCGAACAATTGCGATTCCATTTGGTTGTCTATATCTTGTCAATTGCCCTGCCATTTTCCAATGTCTGTTTTCAGACACAAAATAAAAATATTTTACCACCATTTCACAGAATATGGGTAATAAAGTTTTCATGCATCATCGTGCACACACAATTGATTATAATATTCTTTATTCCATGTTCGATGGCATGCATCGCCACCCAACATATGAAAGGAGAATTTGAGAAAAAAAATAAATAAACTTGAAATCGCACATAACGAAATCGGTATAATGATAGGCAATGAAGTGAAAACATACAGCAGACCCTTCCATTTGATTTCATCCATTGATAGGAAAATTATTATTATAGTTTTGCTATTGCAACATGGTCCAGAAATTCAAATGGATCTTTTCAACACCCTCGATGTCTATACAATGACAAATATTTTGCCGATAAAAGTAAAACTGTTTCACTTTCATCGTGCATGAAATATGCATGTGATCCGTTGGAATTCATACCAACCTCTGGACTTCACTCAATCTCTTTGAATTCATTATTCATTGTTCGTTTGGTATCTCTTCGTCTCATTCAGAATCTCACATTTCGCACGAAAAAAAAAATTGGTTTGATTTCGAACGAGAACATTAAATTTTGAATTAAAAATAATGAGACATCATTCGAGATGCTGAAAACCGATTCAATTTAATCTCTGTATTTTCACTATCCACAGATAAAAATAAATGTTTGCCATTCGATTAAAATTTCATCATTGACCAACAGCAAATCGATTTACTCTGTGATCAAAACTGAATTTTGACCAGAGGAAAAAGAACCCTTTGCTGTATGTTGTATGTAATGTAAACCAATACTCTTTGTGCCATTAAATATATTTCATTAACTTGTTAACATCCTGTGCAATGTGCACTGTGCACCATCAAATAGTGTCAGTTGGCACAAAAAATAAAATAATATCAAAACTTTTTACGGAAGTAGAAAATTGTATGTTGTGTGATGTGTTCGATTCGTGAATCTTTTGGGTATTCATTCAGTGTGTCATAACACATGCTGTGTTTCAATATATATATATATTCAATCGATGTATCAAAAGATAATTTCAAAACGGTGCTTCCCTTCGTTCATTCATTGAATATGCACACATTGATTACATTTTATATTTATTTTTGCACAAACGCTTTTTGAAATAGTCGGTTTCCAAATCCTTTGAGACATGCATGCATCGAGAACCGAAGCAAAAGAAGGTCCATCTTCGTTTCGATGACCAAAAACGACACTACTCTGTATTATATTACACGAATAATAATAATCCAATACAAAATTGCATTTCGTAAAGCAGAAAAAGGTTGAAAAACTCTTGATTATTCATGGCACCAGCGTCAAGTGGCAGCGTTTTTTGTTGTGAAATTATTGAATCACTGGAATTGAATGATTCCTTTGCTTAACTGATTTGATTATAAAAAGAAAATGAATTTTCTCACAGATTCACAGATTCCATTGCCAATCAAGTTCCGTACGTTGATTGAGACATTTAAATATCAAGTTAAAGTTGTAAAGCCTCAAATATGTAAATTGGAACATGTGAAAGCCACCTTCGCTCAAAATCCAACATCAGAATCTGTCACACATTTTGTATTAATCTGAAGCGACCTGCGGCCAGCGACTTGCAACTGTAAGAGAATTTCAAGTTAGCTAAAGTCCAATGTAACAACTTAACGAGAACATGCATTTCAGTATTGGGCAGCAATCAACTGTATAATGAGATTGTTTAATTTATGTGTCTAAAATAGAAACGAATAACAATATAGGTGATGAACGTATGCTGTCAAAACAAAATTGAAAAATTAACCGAAAATTGAAATGATCCAATCACGAAATTGACCTGTGGTCGGTTTCCAAAATCGAGAATAAATGAAAAGCAAATGAAGAAGATGAAGAAATAGAAGAAAAGAAGAAAAAAAAACGAAAAAAATCCACACGAATATAAATAAATCCAATACAATTATCATTAACCGAATGATGATCAAAGCAAGAGTTTGCTGCATGTCATTTCGATCAAAGCTGTTCAACACTCAACACCTGATGCACACATGAGAACAACGAACAGAATCAAAAACCAAAAGAAAACACAAACAATCACGTTCAGCATCACTTTGAATAGGATGGAAAACGGTTTGTTTTCGTGTTGCTCTTTTTCTTTTGTTTTGTTTCTCCTTTTGTTACGATGAATGAGCGGATCCATTACAGATTCTGTTTTTTGTTTAATCAAACGAAATACCATAACAACCATTCATTGCATTAATCTTTTCATCGTCATTTTCAGCGGTAATTTATTATAATTGAAAATTTTACGATTAATTTCTTTGGACTTGTTTGGATCGACAACAGACGATGATGCTTTTTCGTTTGGAGATTATAATAATAATAAAATCGAATCGTTTGGTATCTGTTTCTGTATCTCAATAGTTGGTAGCCAATCGAATCGAAATTTAGATAAAAAAAAACGAACAAATCGAGAGAATAAAAAACAAAGAAGAAATTTATGGAATAGAAAATACATTATTATCTGGACATTGAGCTGTATGAATGAAAATAAGCTGATCGCTGTTGTCTCGCGTTAAGCCAATAATCGACGGGAACAGTGCTATGCAATGGAGGGGAGGGGGGGGGAGAATCGATTTGAAATTGATCTTTTTCATTCTTCTCATTCTCATTCATTCTGGTTGATTCAATGAGTACGTGATTTTCGATGGATGGAAGGAAAGTGCTGCGTAAATGCACGACATCAATTGTTCCATTCCGTCATTGAACCAAATATTTCATTATAACATGGAGTGATTGATTGGTTCCATTCTCAATGCACGGCTCATATCATAATTCAAAATTTATTATAGGGAAAATATGGTTCATGCCCAAAACGGTATAAGTTCGATGCACGTTAAGTCTGATTTAGACCCGTTTGCTGAATAAGATGCTCGCGAACGCTGTTGTGACTGCAATCTCGATGAGAAATTAATTTCCGGCGATTTCCGGTGTTTTTTTTTTGAGAAAATCAAAGTCAAACTTCAACGAGAAAAACAGGATAATGACATTAGAAACAAAGATCGAAAAAAAAACCGCAATTTAAACGTTGATGTCACTCATCTCGCAAAGCGATTTATTTTTCGTCGTTGGTTCGACTAGAGAAAGAGTCCAATATTCGTTGACGATGATAATAATAATAATGAAATTGTTATTTGGATTATTATTAGCCATGGAAATTGGAGATGATGCAGTGCAGCTAACGAATTCAATATATAATTCATGCTTAAAGCTTACGGATAAATATTTGAATATCGAATCAAAATGCATTGAGCGCATATGCGCTACATTTCAATACATTTGCTTCATAAAATATACATCAGCCCTGAACTTAAAGTACCAGGCTCCAGCAGCACAATATGTGCCTAAAATTTTCATGTTTTCTTTCATTGTTGGCTATAAATGCATTGCGAAGCAACATTCGATGTTGCACATCGTACATGCACAGTTTAAACGGTCAAATTAATCCATTCCAATGAAAGTTGTAATTTTCTATTTAAATTGAATGCAGCAAAACAAAACATGTAAACCGAGACAGAGTGAAATGGTTAACGATGTGGTGCTTCATTCATTATTGGCTATTATCGAATGAGCGAACAAACGAACTGAACTGAACAAAAAAATAAATCAGTTCACAAACGCATCGTTATTTGAATTGAACAATTCAGATAAGCAATAATGTCGGTTGAAGTGGTGGATTTAGTAGAAATGGAGATTTTGTTATACACATTCGAGAACATTGAATTGAAGCGGTAACGGTATGCATTGAATTATATTCTATTATTTTAATCAGGAATAATCTAAACATTCATTTACGGTGTATTTCAGTTTTCAGTGAACGGAGAAAAAGAGCAAAACAAAAACGAAAACAAAAACAACCAAAAAAAGATCCAGTGAGATTTCGATAAGCGTATTCATGTATTCTGTTTTTAAATTGAGCTCAATTAAATTGCCCATTGCTCGTCTGCATTGAAACAAAATGTTCAATGATCAAATAGCCGGATGCAGTTAATTATCGCTACTAAATAAGCCTATTCAATCGGCACTGACCAAACGTATCGTTGGTGTTAAGAAAGCTATCAAATGATGGAACAATTCTCTTTCAAACGAAAGGGATCCAAATTTCAAAGCAACGACGCAACAAACGGTGAATCGATGTAAATATTTTGATTTCGATCGGACCCCATGGAACTAGTAACGATAAACGATTTTATTCGTTCACAATTCATGCGATTTTTGTTTGTTTTGCATGAAATTTAAAGCCTTTTACATGCCACATGTAGTAGTCAGCCGCTATAGCACTATAATCGTTTAGCTCTTTTCTAAATTAGTAAATTGCGTATTTTCATTAAAATTTCATTTGGTTGCCGTGATGATCAAATGGGATTAGAGTTTATAGTGTGACCTGAACGAGCTGTGCAATGCATACAACATTGAGTTATCATGATGTTCGCTGCTCTGAAATATTCATGTTACTAAATTTGCGATTGATTCACTAATTAATGATAATATTGGCATATTAACGTTTCCTATCAAAGCCGCTCTGCAATTTTCGGTTCTATAGCATTCGAAACCGAAAAAGGTGAAATTAGAGATAAATGTGTCCAAATCTCTAATGCATCTTTTACATATCCCAATTCACATTCGAAGCACAGCATAAAATATGTAAATGGCTAATTCACTGCTACAATTATCGACTGAATAAATTCGATCAATTTTCGGTTTCGTTTTTGTTCATTACCCAATCCATTAGTTTATTACCAAAGTTCTGATTGGGGTTAGGCTGAAACATATGTAACTGGGATTTTATCGTTAGTTTTTTTTTCTCTCCATATACACTTTATTTTTTGCCATTTAGTTTGGCTGACCATCATATCGGTCGAATCCAATACCATGGACCGATTGCAATTTATTTATGTAATTTGGTTTGCGATATATTTTTGGATGCATAGAAACCAGACATCAATCTAATTATACCATTAAATTGCCAATCTCCGAATAGATTTTCCGATGGATTCAATGATTGCTAATCAATATGAATGGCATCCAAATTCCAAATGTCAAACTAATTCGCTAGCTACAAATCCATTTCAACGGTAAACATCGAAATAAAAAAAGAAGAGAAATTCAAAACCCCGAAACAATTTGTGGCGAAAAATCACAAACCATAACATGTCGAATTCAAAATCCAATATTTTCGATTGCATGTTTCCATTAGAGTTTTTTTCATTTTGCCAAAATCGAATGAATATATGCTGTTATGCTACATGCTATCGAACGCTACGCACGCATTCAATATGTATTAAAATGTGCATATATCCAAATGATCGAAACAGCATGCTAACAATTTGATTTATCTATTATGGATGCTTTTAGCCAGAGAAAAGAAAACATATTCCATCATTTTTTTTAAATATAAATCAATGGATTATTTCATTTGGTCTTCAAATCAAATATCAGCACACTCAAGTGAGCACATATCAAAGTTGATCACAAAATGAATCGAAATCAAACGAGAAAAAAAAATTAAATGAAAACCATCCGGAATTATTGGCGAAATTGTATTCGTGCTCGATCTCAACCACTTTGTGAAATATTCCAAAAGAAACCACTCTGGCAGTATCAGTCAGACACATGTTAGACCCAAAACTAAAGGCAAACGGTTCTTATCATTGAATAATGTCCGATACACACGTAACCTAATTTTGGGATCTTATCGATTTGGTATTCTTTCGAAATGGTTTCGGTTCATGCACTTCACTGCTTTCAAGAATGAATGACATACACCATGATGAATATAATCGAACATCGAGCACAATTTGGCATTCGGCATTCAACATTCAGCATTTGGTATCAATTTGAGTGAATTTTCACGTTTCGTTGAAAAATTTGGTATTTTATTTGATGCGAATAGCGAATTTTTTTGACCTTGTTCTTTGTTCTAACTCTGATCTTTGATGATGAGTGTTTGTTTGCCCGTTTCGAATTGTGATTGGGTTTTCATTTGCAGAACATTAACAGAAAAACAAAACAAAATTCTTTCGGAACTTGAAAGAAACTTCAATCAAAGTGTTTGTTGCTGTGGTCATTTGCCATTTTGTATGAGAAATTAACTCAAAACACTGAACACTGAACATTGTTCATGTTGATGAACAGTTCATTTCGAAAATGGGAATCGTTTCGTTGTGAAATCTTCATTGAACATCAAAATCAGTATACGATATCAATATCAGAGACTGTAAGTCATCATTCAACCCGATAATGAGAACAATGACAGTGCTTTGGCTATGGGTTGAAGTGCTTTTCGATCCATTATCATATAATTTATTTGGCATAGTTTCCTTTTGTGCACAAATCGAACAATAACAAAACAAGCAATTACACTCATCCATTGAACGAATGAATGATTTGCACGCATTTACAATCATTTTATGGAATAATGATGTGGCTCAAATAAGTTCGGTCTTGGAAAAATCTTTTGGCGACAGTAAGATGCAAATGAAAATAAAGAACAACTGTAAGACTCTCATTATCTCCTCCAAATCGATATACAAAAACACTTTGTTCAATGGTTCATGAAGCCAAAAAAAACACTCAAACTCACACACATACACAGAAAGAAAAAATGAATTCGGAAATTTCGTGTTTAATTGATGTTCTCAACAGATTTATTTATAGGCAAAATGTTTGCCCATAACAGAGAATGTTCGCATCGTATTTCAATTTGAATGCATACGAACATTGAACACCACATGTCATGACCATAAAATCGGCTCCGTTTCCTATTTCCATTTCATTCAGATCTATGCATCCATATGGATTTCTCTCTGTTGAACCGAATAACGAATGAAATGTTGGTCGGTTGAATGTTGGTTGTTGTTCAGTTTATTTATGAGTCCTTCTGGATATTAATGGGCACAGTCAATGGAAACAATGGCCAAAGTATCACAACTGAATACATTACTTTCAACAACTTTTTGCCAATTTTCAAAACATTCAGAATCTCAATGCCGTTTGGTTTACAGTGAAACATTGAGTTGTTGAATGCCTCAAAAAACAATCTATATAATAAAAATCGATAAAACCAAAGCAATTGCTTTCATCTTCAATGTGTTACAATTCATTTCGATACCGCAGGTCATATCGCTGGAGTTTTGAATGCTGAACGCTATTCAAAATTGCTTTTATTATCTCAATATAATAGATTTGAAATGTTTTACACCTTTCAACTTTGCGATAATTATTACAGGCCAGAGGAGATATTTCAAATGGTGAAATGTGAAAATGGACGTGATTTATTCAAGTCAAGTGATGACCCTGTTATCATTATTACTTTGCGATTTTCTTATCCATTTCGGGATGGCTATTGTTTGTTCTATTCGTTTCCTTCTTTGCAAAATAAGGTTTCCATTGCCTCCTGATTGTATTGTATCGATAAATTTCAGCCAGAATCTGTATGTAATAATTTTATTCAATATCGCAGGCAAATTCAATTCTTTTTCGTTTCGCTTAATATATATTCCAATTCATTGTTCACATTTTGTTTACTTTGTTCGGTGTGTTCTTCATGAAGGGAAATGCTAACGGAAATTTACTTAATTCAGTTAAGTTAGGCCGATGTGCATTCAAATTTGTGTTTGTTCATTCGGTCGTACAGCACTAATGACATGGAATAATGTTATTTTGGACGACATTGAATGAGTAGAAAATAAAAATCCTTAAATTGCTTGTCGTTAAAACCGAATGTCGCAGTGCTCAATATGAAATCACTGCAAGTGAAAAATACCCGAATTCATCCATAAATATAAATAAAATTACGCACAGCAATGAAAATAAGTAAGGTGTAAGTAGGCATTAACCACCGGGCCCCATTTCCATATTCGTGTCCGTTCGCTTAAGAAGACAAATGAATGGAACATAATGAAATTTCGATTATAATCCAAAGCAATAATGAACAGAAAGCCCCAAATGGAAAAATCATTCGAAATACAAAACCACCAAAAACAGGACAGAACAGAAAAACGAAAAAAAAAGAAGAAAAATATTGTCACCAGTGTTACCATGTTGTGTGTGCTGTTGAACGAAAAATTCAATTTCGACACGTTTTCGAAATATTTATGAGCACAGGCAATGGAATTTCTTTACTCAGTGCTTTTTAAATGCAATAAATTAACATGGAATGTAGCCACAGACTAGACCAAACACAGACCAAACCAGTATTAATGCGACAACGAAAAATAAATAAACGAAAAACCTGTAATTTAAATGCGCTTTGGTTATTTTTTTCACTCTCGAGTTTTTGGATTAGTTATTGGTTTCGGTAAATTGTCATTGATCAAATGATGCTGTCAATCCAAAGTGCGGTCGCGTTCGATGAAAAGGAATTAGGGTGAAACAACTTGATTATTATGTATATTATTGTTAAAGGGAAATTTGATTATTTATTGGTTCGCTTATGTGTTGCATTCAGCCGTTGGATATTATTTATTCTGGACCCATGAAATTTTTGTTACTACTGAAAAAAAAAATTATCTCGTAATTTATCAATCAGAATGTTTAGTTCTCGCATTGCAGACTAAGTGAATTAATTATTAGAAATCATATTCGATTAATGATAAATGTATTTAGAAAAAGTGATCGCTGTGATTCCAAATTGTGATTATTTTCGATGGCGAAAAGTAGAAACTTTTTATGATATGTATTCTGAAATCGACAGAAATCGAACAAACATGAACAACGAACATTCATTCATTTCGTTCTCTGCACTTTGCACAATTATTTTTGATATAATTAAAAGTTCGAAAATTTGAATTTGTAATTAGATTTTCCATCATTTGAACACAAATTCACTTGTCGAAACTCACACAACGGAACGATACCTGTCGTTCGGTTCACTTAGGACTTTTAATACATATCGAAATATTTTAATTGATCAAATTTTGAAATAGACACAAGAGAACTATCGAAAATGTGTCCACTGTATAACGTATAACTGTATATAGTAGATGGGTCTTTACTCCTTACTATAAACTACATACAATTATTCACTTTTATGCATACGATGCACCGTTTATTACCAAATAAAATGTTTGAAATTTGGAATTTTGATGAAAATAGAACTAACTGATTTCGATATTCGATACATGACGCACTTAAAATGCCTTGCCAGAAATCCACAGAAATTTGTGGATTACAAATTGAAAGTGGCATTTGCTGTTTGACAATTTTGAATGATGTTATTGCATTTAACATTCAAAATTCAAACTTATCCACAGCTCATCTCGAATTCAGTTTGAAAATATTCAGCTAGCATGCACAATGCACATAATTGAAGTCAGTAGTCAGTTGTCAGTAGTCGAAGAATTAATGCAATGTGACACAGCCCAAAACTTAAAAATTCCATACATGCCATGTTTATTGTATACATGCATTCATTATGTGAATTATTGCATTTTAATATTGAACCCAGTCTTCAGTCAATTCATCATTCAAACTTCAATTATAAATTATTCAAACGACCGATCATAGTGGATTTGATGTGCAAAATTTTCAATAAATTTATTTTGTTCCAGATTTTACGGAATCCATTCAACATACACATACTTGCTCCGGTAGTTTCGATGGTGGTTGTTGACTTTCGAATGACATGTATGATGAATAAAAGTCAATTGTTCATATTTATTATTTATTGATTGATTCATTGATGCATACAATTTTAGGGATGAATGAAGCGCTGCTCAAAAAGCAGTTAGAATTCCTGTCGAAAATTATTATTATTCAAAATTGTTTATTCAAGCAAATAAAAAGTTCCAACAAAATGGAGCCAAATCAACCAACCACCGTGATAGACAAATGAATTTTATTTCCTAATTTGCGTTTTCATCCAACTATCAATCAAGCTTTTGCATTCTGTACAAAATGTTACGCTTTGCATTTCAATCAATTATTATTATCGGTTGAATTTGTACTTTTTTACGCCAATATAAAATCATAATGGATATAAAATCGAATAGAAATCACAATGGAAACGTTCTACTAAACATGTTGTTTTATTTTCATTGCGTATATGATTTGGACTAATGCCAAATGTGCGTTCACATCAAACTTCAATATGAATTTATTTTATATTTTGAAAAGCTTTTTGTTCAGCGCAAAATGCCTCAAACAGTATACATTGACCTAAAAATTTCATACCTGAACTCATCCCATATTCAAATTTGAAAATGTTTATCCTTTGCGTGCTCGTTTTTATCGATCGAACTGGTTTTATCAAATATGTGCAAATATATTTTACAGCTCACTCAGGTTGAGATTAGACGCAACTTTTGTGTGCGCAAATGGAATGGATTTTCGATTTTCCATTTTCCATTTTGCAATGGAATCGTTTGCAAGCAAATATGGTAATTTATAATGAGGTTTATTGACTTAAAAACATAAATGTAACAAACGATCGATTTTTGGAGGTGATTATCATGAACAGTGTTTAATATTCAGTGCTGTAGCGTACAACAATTGCCATTTGACGTTGGACACCCCACTAAATATCACAATTGTCTCATTTATTTAACCATTGCATTGGATAATGGCATTCCATTAATAAAATGAGTGTGGACTTACTGAATGGAGAAAAAAAACGAAAGAGATAATAATGTTAAACAACCGTTCAAAAACCCTCAACCATTTGAATTTATCGAATCGAATACCAAATCAAAAATTATAATTATGCTTATTTACCGATTGCGTACGTTACTCAATACTCGTTCCCGGAACTACTCACTCCCCATTTCATAGCATTGAATTAGGAGCATTTAATCACATATTATCGCAAATATTCATTCAGTTAACAAAAACAAACAAAAATATATTTTGGAATGCCAATGAAAATGTTTGAGCCACGAATATTGAATGCAGTACGATGTCGAATTGATGCAACAAACATTAAACTATAAATCAATGTTAGTTTCCGATTAATTGTAAACAAAGCGAACAATTCCGAAACAAATCGATATTATTTATTGCCATAAAATATGTGCGTTAATCAAGTATCCATGAATGCATTGGTAAAACAGGCAGGTGCATATAAAATATTATGAAACTTGCATTTTAATACATATCATGTTTGTGATAGCTGTCTACGCAATCGCCAGTTTTCAGTATTGCAATTTTGTTGCCAGATTCTATTTCCAAAGTGTGTACAAGTTTTATGCAATATTCAATATTCAAATGCATCCATGAAATCCAAAACTGATGCCAAGACAAACATAATTCTGGAATTCCAAAAACTGCATCAGTTGGCAACGCAAAATGTATGTTGATGTAAATGTTGGAATGTAACAAAATAAATAATAAACATTTTTTGTAATGGCAAAATGAAACAGAAAAGCTTTGCTCAACTCTTTCAGAGTTCAAAACAAAATGTGATGGAAATATTTTCGCGTGCGAAATTCATATAAATAAATCGAGTTTTTGGCATTTTCCGGAGTTTCATCACAAACAACGATACATTCAATGTGACAACGTATATGCTGAAAAGAATCACGTTTCGCACTAATTTCAACACTGAATCACATAATATCATCGAAATGGATATCATCAACCAACTTCCTTCCAGTTTTGTTGTTCATTCGCATTTCTTTAGCCCATAAACAAGCAAATTCCATCGGATAATAATAATAAGAATTATAATAATCGTTATCAAAGTTTTTTCATACTTAATATTTTCGGTAAATAAATAGTAAACAGTGATATTGGTTTCATGTTATTGGGAATGTCGAATGTTTATGGTTTGGGAACTTCGGAATGGATATTGTGGCAGAAACAAAAAAAAATATTTTCATTGGTATGCATTTCGTGCCGAAAAAATAGACAAATATTCAACAACATCATGTCATCCGATGATTGCTGAAACTATTTATATTTCGATAGGAAAATAAATATCGATGATGATGATGATGTAGAGAGTATTATTATTATTGAGTTTTGGAATATGGATCCAACTCAAACAGGAACCAAAATGTTTTTTTTCCATTTGATATTGTGAAAATTTTTAAGCATCAAAATCGGATGATAAAGATTGCAATAAACTACATATCAAAATGATGATGATCATTTCAAGCCCGTTTCGAGTTTGGTACTTAAGACACCGGATCAAATTCGATGGCTAAGGTTCATATTTCTGTTTTTGTTTCAGTTTTCCTTTTTTCCTTTACTTTTGTCCACAATCCACAATATCATATATATTAATATTTTTCCAAAATCTCGTCTCTCTGGTCGCGTTGTTGTTGTTATTTATGAGACTTCGATTTTTTTTCTATTGTTATTATATTTTTCTCATTTCCGTTTGGCTAAATCCATCGAATGCAAACTGAATACAAAATAAGATTATCATAATGATATGTGCTCTTGACTTGATCGAACAAACATCAAAAACTGAAACCTAATCGAGATTGGAAATTAAATCAATATCAACAATATTGGTTTTTTCGAGGATGATGCTGTGAGAACAGGAGGGGCATTTATCTTGAATTCGAATTTGTATCATGCTGCGTACGATTGGCAATATTTCTCATTAAATCAATGAAAAATGTGGATGTTCATGTTTTTCTTTTGCCTTTACTATACGGATATTTAACCAAAATATCCTAAAACCGAATACCGAATACCATCCCCACACACTGGTGGATATGTTTGAATGAAATACGAGACATTTTTATCCGAAATTATGTTGGCCACCATTTATGAAAATGCTGTTGAATAAATATATAATCTGTAACATTGATAGCATGTGCTTGGAATTTGAGGCCTTTGGATATTTTTTTTTTCTCCCGGGTTCTTTTCCAACATTATTATATTTCGATTTTTCGCAATGGAAATTTGATGGGAAAAACATATTCTTTTCACGTCAACCTATGGATTATTATTATTATTGTTATTATGACGATATGTGTTTCAATCGATGGATATCGTTGACGTTATAGACTTTTCACATGATTTAACGTTGACTTTGTTATCAATGTCAAACAAAAGTCAAACAGATATATTTGTGCGTGAGTCTATTCATTTTTATTGTGGCGTTGTTATTGTTGTTGTTAATGTTGCCAAACAAAAGAAGAAAAATTGATAATAATAAAAGAAAAAAAAACCAACATTTAACACGTAACCTTTCATAAAATGAAATATTGACTGTCGATGGTGTCTAATCATAATCGTAGTTTTTCCACATTGGCACATTGGAATCTGTGATATTTTATGATAATTGTTAGAGCGAAAGGAGAGACTTTATTGTAATAGCACTGGAGGGAAAAAGCTTCAACAAACGCCCACATCCCATTTCAAAAGCTTTGATTGCACATCGTCAACAAAATCCACTATGTTTTGAGCTAAAATAAGAACGCAATTCTGTTCGATTGAGTAATTGAGTCAACGAATACAAAAACGAAAAGTTTGAAATTTTCCAAAAAAAAAAAAAATTGAGCAAAATCGCTTGCATTGTTGAAATTGAACATTTGGCATTTAGTTAGCTGTTTGTGTACATGCTTTTTCATTAACTGATCATATTGCATGCAACATGAATAATATGGCCAGTTCTCTTTTACCCATTCCGTCTCATTCGCTTTTGTTGCAAATGAAACACGCGATATTTATCTTATCTCAGCGATAAAGCTTCAGTATATAGAAAACGTACAGTAGCAAACTTCGTAGTGTAAGGCCTTTGAAGAAGAAGTAGAAGAAGGAAAGAAAGATAAAGTCGCCTGTAAATAGGTTAAAGCCCACAAATCATATCACAAAAGAAATGGCATTCAACAAAAACATACCAGAAAACCATGAACATTCATTATTATTATTATACATCGTTATTCCATAGTCGTTACTCGTCACTCGTTACTTACAGCTCACATTTTCACTTTACATAAAAGTTTGATTTCCGTTAATCTTAAGTAGTTCACATATTCCGAGCCGGATGTGTTACATGAACATAAACTACACTTGAATCCATGTTGCTATGCTTTTTGCTCGTTTCGTTGTGATGGAAAAACTTTGGTTTTATTTTTCGGCAGGGTTGTCCGGGTATCACGGATAATAAAGCAAAAGAAATCGGAAAATGTATTTTCATTTGGGTTCTTATTCATGGAAAAACCACTCAAGTATGCGTACGTACACATTACACATGCAATTTATGATTTTGTTTGGTTTCATTATTATATTCATTTTCGACCAAATGATGCGGAGAATTGAACAAAGCAAGTTTAAACTTTTCCCTAAACATTCTTTTGATTTTGTTTTTTGCTCTTTGAATGCTTGCTTGTGTTCGATGCATGAATGGATTTAGTTGCGCATGATGCAAATGCGCTTCTCATCGAGAAAATCCAAAATTCAAAATCGAATAAAATGCAATCGCTCCCTCAGGAAATGATGTGCTTATGTATTCACTATTAAAATTCAAGCTTTGCTATGAACTACAGCTAACTACAAAACATACAAACACGACGATATGCAATAGCAATAACGATAGATCAACATGCACAACGATACTAGCAATCAAAATTCCCTTGAAACAAGAAGAATACCAAATAAATTTCGTTACAATTGAAAATAGTTTTTGCTCATTTTATTTTTGTTGTTCCGGTTTTTTTGGGAGTTTATTTTTAATGGTTTGCTGTATATGCATTCACCCGTCATCAGTCACCAGTCACCAGTATATGGGTCAATAAGCCATGGCCATTTCATGATTTTCTTTTCATTCTCATTTGAAACGTGCAAGTGGTTAAAATTTCCTTTTTTTTTCTCCTTCTTCTTCAGACTTACGGCACCATTGAATTCGGGTCCACAACAAATGTCGCAGAATAATAATGCTGGTCCACACTGCCAAATTGGTGGATCATCGCCATTAGTAATGCCTGGATTTCCATTACGTTCATCACATTCAGTGCATACACCGCAGTATTCGCCATATTCGCCATCAAGGTAAGTTCCAATTGGGAAAATTTTTGAACGGTTAAGAAATCTTATTTATATATTCGAAATCAAAACGATCAGATTATTTAGGAAGTGTTCGTGCTGAATGACCATTTGCGGATATCCATTAAATGATTATACAGCAGTAGTTTGTTCCATTAGCTGAAAATTTCAATTTAATTTCAATTTTATTAAAATATCAAATATTTATGGGAGTGAAACAAAAATTGAACCATTGTTTTCCACCACAATTGAATCAACTGTAAAGACGTATGGGAAAAAAACAAGTTTTCGAGAAAACCCGAAGTGGTTAAATTCCTGACAGAAATGAGAAATCAGTTTTCAGTTTTGGTTTTTACTAATTCCATTGAGACAAACAAAACAAAATGGAACTGCAGTCTCTTAAACGGGTTTCCACTGAATGAAAATTGCTCTTTGCGTGCAAATCGATCCAGTTTCGGATTTTTAACATTATACATTATATATATTTTCCCGAATCATGCGATTCGGGCCATACCTGAAAGCAAGTCAGTAAATTGAGCACTTTGTTCTTTGTTCTGTGGGATAAATATAAATTTCATTCATATGGATAGGGGAAGTAAAATGCCTATTATACGTATCGAATATTTGAACGGAAACGCAAGTGGGATTACATCCGCTGTTCGGTATGAATTGAGCGCTGAGTGTTTCAATAATAAATAAATAAAAATGAATAGAGAGATATTAACAGAAAATTGAATAGATTTCAAGTCTCTACTTGCGGTTGGTTATTTTGTTGTTTGGAATTTAAATTCCTTTGATTTTCGTTAGCATTGGATTTTGCTGACTTTTATTCTTGTGGTTTTTGTTTTTGTGGCTTTGGCGAGACACAGAAAATTTCCACACACAGAAAATACTTTCACAATCCTTCGAGCAAAATAATATCAAGCCGAATGCGCTTTTTATATTTTGTAATAATAATAATGACTAACAAAAATGACTAATAAACACTTCCGATTGACATTGAATGGTTGCTAAAAACGTACAGCATCCTGAACGGAAAATGTACTCTTCCGGCTATTCGCATCCCGTACCGAAAGGTTTCCATGAATTAAAAATGAAACTCTCGTAGACAGTTGAACAATGTAGTATGTAGTATATGCCTGCCTGTCAAAACAAAACCAAATACGCAACTGTCATACATATTTAAATAGTTTCAGTGAATTATTCTCATTTCAATTAGGAATTTTGTTTGGGCCACCCCGATCGCCAGTTTAGTTCTCTTTCATTTGATATGGGATCTGGACTCTTTTTTCCTTCTATTTATCCACCGTTGGTATGATTCTCCTCGCATTGGTATTCGTATCGTTGAAAAATTATACAAAAGTTAAGTTTCACTCTGTTGGGCTTCGTGTATTTGATGGCATACTCGCAATGTTTACGATGAAGTGTGTTTCAATGCCCAATCCAATCTGCGACTCTTCAACTTGACGGATATAATGGATTTTTGCCTGATTGTATTATCTATTATTCATTGATAAATGTGAAAATACAACAAAATGATTTCAGTTCGGTTAGAGCTCTTTGTTTTCCCAATTTCTACGGCAAATGAGGAAGAAAACATCCAAAAAGGAACAGACAAAAATATTTTATATGAATTTGAACCGCAAGGCATTGCAGCCAAATAAAGTTTGGCTACTCTATGGAGAATTAAGCTTATGCAAACTATTGTTTTGTTCCTATCAACATCTAAATGGTCGTTTGCATTACACTAGTCGACAAATTTCAAAAATTTCTAATTCTTCTGGATCGGACTATGATTTTATGTTAGAGGGGTCTCTTACGAGCTCAACGCACGTTCCCGTTTGTTTCTATCACGTCAGGATTTTGTTTTAGATCC
>GL501448.1:198974-212784 GCA_000149185.1 Mayetiola destructor
CATATACATTCCATATCAAAACAATGGAAAATTTGGGTATTTTGTGTCCCTTCGATTCATACTTCCTATTCCTCGCTTCCTTCATGAGTCACAATTTTGAATAGCAGTAACAGACATTGAAAATTGTGATTCTCTTTGTTCTCATCACAAGCAATCGTTTTTGTTTTCATTTTATCGCATTCGTGCACTTGCAAACGCCATTTCCATTGAACAGATTTTTCCAAACAAAACCTCATTTTTTTCGTATCAAAATTTTACTTCATTTGTAACGAATAAAAGCTATTGAATTCATCACAAAGTATTCGTTGCCTTTCATTTCGGACACAAATGGGAAAATGGAGTGCGATGAAAAGGAGGAAGAATTTAAACTATTGTCTTCACTTCAACAAAATGCAAGCAATAAATTTTCATTTATCAGTTGTTTCCGTGCCTGGTGCCTGATTTGACCATGAGCTACGAATGAATGGTAAATAATACCATTCATCCAAATGATTTTGTTTTTGAGCGACGCTACTTTGTCGAATCATTTACTAACAATTGGGTCAATGCATTCAAAAAGAGGCGAAAGGCGAAGAGAGAAAAAACTGGCTAAAAACAGGCATGCATGGAAATTGAAAGCGAGCAACCTAAATGATAGATGTTTGGCAATGGTAATAGTTAATTTCACCGAACAACAATGAAAAATATGATCGTCAATTTTAATTCGAACAAAAAGCCTTTCCGAATTCCGAATTCCGAACAAACATAAAAGCGCTCAAAATGTAAAACGAAATAAATGGCTATACTTTTCTCACTATTTTTGGTTTTTTGTCTTTTTTTATCGATGTTTTATTGTGTGTCATTCGTTGCATTCCAATTCGATTTATATCCATGTGCGTTGAGCTTCGATTGTTAGAATTACGATCTCAATTTGAAGTCTCTGCAAATGTTCAAATTTCTTCGAATTGAAAGTGCATTTATCTTCACTGAAAGCGATTTATTTCCAAAGTGGTTGCCAGATATGTTTTGCAGTTGTGAACTCCCATTACGTTCACTTTTCTTTTCCCTTTTTTTTTTTTTGGTAGGACAATTTTGTGATCACAGTCGTTGCCAAATGGAGAAAATGAAAGAAATACAAAAAAAAAAAGAAAATCCCCTGCATGAGAATGAAACTATGAAAGAAATCGACGAAAAAAAAAAATTTTCAATGCAGAAAAATAAAAGTAAAATAAAATGAGCAGCAAGCAAAAAATATAACTAATTAGAAATAAAATAGGAAAATAGTCGATGGCAAATGAATAAAATGTTTTGTTGCTGCTGCTCATCAAATGTCTGTGTGGCAATAGGATAAAATTATGATGGCAACTGGCAAATCAACAACATTGCCATGATGCTACAATAAGGACAACAATAACAGCAGAAACGGCATCGGCAACAACGAAACAAAGAAAAAAAACCCAAAGAACCAAATGAACAACATATTTTTAAGTACTTCCGACCGAAATGTGTACACACACATTGTGTTTGCTCTTTTTGTCTCCAGTCCGACATTCAGCAAAAGTTCGTGCAAGTCTGCGATTAAGTTTTCCTTTTTTATTTAATTATACCCTCGATTTGAAAATAAAAGATGCTTAAATTATTGTTTGAAACGAAATTGGAAGAAGCAATACGAATTCCAAACACCGGCACTCTGAATCTTATGGTTGTTAAAATCTGTTTTTCTCATTTAGAATAATTGCATAGCCATTTGACAGAAGAAACGCAGACCAAAACCAAACAACTAACAATCTAATGTTGACTTGAAATTGAGATGGAAAATATGTAGACGCAAATTTGTTGCGAAATAATTGCAACATGGGCAGACAAGTGTGAATGACTAACAGCAAACAGTAGTTTCATGAAAAAAAAAAAAAAATAAATGAATGAGAAGAAACTTTATTTTTATAAAAGAACATCACAAACAGACAATATAATAATGTAGCTGCAGAAAAGAAATTGTGTTTCAACACAGTTTCAACAGTTTCCAGCACTTTGGTCATTTTATTATTTGCTCTTTTTTTCCTGCAGTGAATTCGAATTGTGCTCCTGACGATCCATTTAGTATTTGAATGCTCCGTTTAGATAAATAAAAAAAAAACAAAAATTGGGGCTTTCTTTTTCAAACCCTCACCTCCTCCATAATTCTGCGTCATTTTACTTTTGAGCAATTATAGTTCAGTGGTTATTCAATGAATATTTCATTTCCAGAAAATTTATAAAACAGAAAAAAGCCCAAGTGATTTATACAGCTGATGAATTGACTTCAGCTTGACAATCACTTCAAAGTATCGGAACCAAATCAATTGTACTTTGAAACAGAAAGAAATTTTCTGTAGGAATATTTTTCTATTGGCAATCGGCATATCGCATATCGTTTGTAATATGTAATGTCTGTGTCCGATAATAATAATGGAATGAAGTTTTCGATAACAATTTTGGATTGTATTGAAATTCAACTACGATTGAAATCACCATATACTCAAATGGCATTTGTTTCTTTACATGAAAAGCGATCCAAAAACTGGTGATTATTAATCGTAAGTCGTAAAAATCATCTGCGCTGGCAATTCAATGAATGGTTTTATGTGCATTGGCTTTGTCTGAACAGTAAACGAACAGTGGAACAATGATTTTCGATAATGATCATGTCTGTACTGGATGTGGTTGGGTGCTGAGTGTTGGATGCTTTCCATATGATTAGATTTACTTTTCATTGGCATTGTTGAATGATCCGAACACACAGATTGCTGACGCAAGTTCACTTTTTCAATTATATATTTCCTTTAGTCTGATATTCGGGCGCTGTTCATTTTAATATCAGCACACAATGAATGCACACACACACAGAAAATGAAGCCTTTATTACCATTGTCGAATGTTTAAGAATAAAAATGAGCATTGAACACTGGTGCGCGTCTGGTTTGATTGACCGATTCGAGCCTCGAACATCAACAATGGTCACTTTATGTAAGTGGAAAAGTTATTATCGGTCATTCAGAGGGCGTCACACAAAATACATTATCCATTTGGAACATGTTAATTTGACAGCCCAACACAGATTTACCAGGCGAATGTCCAATTGTAAATAATATGAATTCATTTCGAATATGTGAGAATATTAATTAAGATTTGCAGCCCTCGAATGGACTCCATGTGAAAAATTAAAATTATGAAAACCAAAATTTAAAGAACAATTCATGTTTGAAAGTTAAACTCAATTTTACCATTGAATGGCCCCAAACGCGCATACATCAAACACTTTTGATGGATATTTCAGTCGAGATTTTCCCCAGTGTATTTATCGGCAATTCTAATAAAATGAAAACTAAATTCAAAAAGAGTTTGAAACCGCAAAACAATTCAATCCAATGAAAATTCATGGAAAAATATGTATTTTTGCTACGTGCAAAACATAAATTTTAAAATTGGATCCATAAAAATGTACGATTCCCATTTTGGTAAAAGATTATGTGAAGTTTTTCTTCTTCTTTTTCATCTTTGAAAAAAAAATCTCGTGTGTTCAGTGTACAGTGTGTCATGATGCAGCGTGTGCTGTGCAATTTTTGTATTTCGCATGCCGTTGAGAAAATGGGAATTGAGTTTCGGTTGGTTTAAATCGAATGCAACACAAATCATGACAAAACGAAAAACAATGAATAATTCCTTTTCAATCGACAAAATAAAAGGATTCGAAATAGTTGACGTGCAATATTTGTGCACTGTTTTCAAAAAGAATTCTTGCAATTTTCTCGTTGTCATTCGTTTTGTTTTTCGTGCGGATTTTTGTGTATGTTATTCATAAATTGAAAACTTTTCTCAATTCGTCGTGAAGAAAACTGCAAAGAATTTACAATGAGAACGAAAACTTTGGCTCGTTTTGATTTCCTTATACTTTGATTTACTGAACTGCATTCCAACATCCGACTGACTAAGCATCAGGCAAGCAAAATATTATATAAATAAATAATTCAATGTGCTAACATACAAAAATGTATCGAATGAAAATTTGGAAAATATTTCTTTGATATGAGCAGCCAAACAAAAAATCACAACAAATCTCGAATTACTCGACCTGCTGAAATAAAGTACTTTTTTTTGAGTCGGCTGTCGATACAACCGATAATTACAATTATTTTGATTATTATTACTATCCGTTGAGCAAAAGGAAAAACAAATTCAGCCTTGTTATCAGTTTTTGTAAAAACAAGGGACGCCCCTCAAATCCAAAATGAATAGGATTTCATAACATAGCAAGCAAATCCCTGAATATACGTTGCTTAGCATCCCATCTAAATGAGCTGAATCCCCGAATTTAAATCAAATGGCGGACCATACACAAACTCTGTCTTCTCTCTGGCAGAATGTATAAAAGAAGAAATGAAAACGAACAAAGACAACATATTAAATTACAAACTTTGATTTTATATCCAAAGTTGCGCAATTCTATTAGATTGAATGGGATGTACGAGATCAATGTTGTTTGGCTCGAATTGAAGAATCCGAAAAATTGTTGTCAAACGTATCACTTTACTTTCTGCCATCTGAAGATTATTATTATAATAATAATAATAATTCGACATTTTTTTTTTATGTGTCCACAATAAGCGAAGGACTTCCTTAGATTCCCATTCGAATAACATAAATATATAAATAGTTGCATCGACCCCACTTTGAACATTTTGATCACTTTATTCGATGGAAAATGGAAATGAAATTAAATGAATAAAAAAAATAACTGAAATACAGTTTGATACAAGTTTTGGTCTTTGGTCGGTGGTTGATTTTGCTTTTTAAATTTTTTTGTTTTTCTGTCGTATTTCGTTAAATGTTACTTCATGCCAAGTGGAAACCAACCAATTTTATTTTGAGAAAAGAAAGTTCAAATCCACTGTTTAAAAATCAACAAACTCAGCAAAAATGAAATGAAGAAGCGCTAAGATTCCGGTTCCAACTGAGTGCCATCAGTTTATTTTCTCTTTCGGAAAAACTTAGCAACAAAAAACTGAAATCATCATAAATATGTATTTCGAATGCAGGGGGAGGAACAGCAAATCATAAATGTGTCAGACCGTTATGTCCCATTGGTTTGTTGTTGTACAAAGTAGCAGAATGTTTGTCTGAATTTTAAAATATAACAATGTTCCTTCGGCAAATTTAAATAAACTTTTCATCGAAATATTTTAGCATTTTGGCACCATCTCCAAAATTTGATGTAATCCATATTTCCAATGTTAAAGTTGAAGACATCAATGAATGATGCTCGATAAGCTGATACAAGTCAATTTTCCATTGTGGATTCAACCGGATTTCTCCTGCCCGATTTTCACCGTAAAAGCACGGAAAACAATGAACTCTTTCAATTGAACTTCATTAATTAAATGTGCATAAAGGAGTTGAAACCAACCGTAAACAACAAAAATAATAATAAATAAGTACAAACGATAAGAAATGCATAAGCTGCATACTGTGCTGTATACTGCTTAATTGCAATGGCCTATCTATTGAGAGCAAACAGAATAAATTCCACGGTTATGGAAAACAAATTCTCCAAAGTTTTTCACAAATTCCATTTGCTCATTTTGTTTCTGGAATTTTGTTGAAAGCCATAAGCACTGAGCAAATAGTGGAATTCTGTGTTTACGCTTATTTCACCGCTTTGTTATTCATTCTTGAGCATTTTAAGCTTATCAACGGCATTGCAATGTTTAATATTCTACATGACTCATAGTTTGCTAATGAGAAATACTTTGAACTTTTCTATAAGTCATTTTCTTGCATTCGCATTTTCATTTTCATTTATATGTATGTATTTGCATTTGTATTCGTAGCGTACACGAAATAAAATAAACATTGAATAGTTTAGCAGACGATCCTTTTAGCCGATGAAACACGAAAGAAAAAAGAAATTATGAAAAACAAAAGTATTCGAAGAGATTATTATTATTAATAATAATAATAATAATCAGAGAAGAAGTGCAAAAGATGTGCAACATTCAATATCAGATGCAGCATGTCGGTTGTTGATTCTCCCGGCTCGAAGCCATAATGGAAAACAATGCACATAAAAAGAAACTGAAAAGAAAAGTTTTCAACATTGTTTTTTTTTTCGTATCCATAAACGTATACTATATTCGTGAGATTTCCATATTTTATGTGTATATATTCGTAATTCTGTTGGTCCGTTTATACCGATCGCATCACATCAAGGAGTCAATGGTGTTCAGCGTTCCAATGCCGTAGCACACGAATGGCGAATCGAAAGCCCGAGACAATAGCAGATTGTAGAATTATTTTAGTATAATATTTGTTGTGCAAGTTATTAACAGAAAATAGCCGCAGCCAAATGCAAAAATTATACAAAACATCAGCAAATAGATGAAATGGATGCGGGGCCAAAAAATTTCCATTCGAAATAGATATCATTTTATTATGATATTTTTCATATTTTGTTGTTGGTTCAGTGTTTATTAATGCGTTTGGCGGCTGAACAGCATCCATTTCAATGGCAAATGTTCTAAAAAATTTTTTGCATTATTCTGTTTCTGTGGTTTTAGTTAGTGGCGTTCAGAATGCAGACATTGAATGTGTTTTGTTATTATTTTACATAATCATCGCCACAACCACAAGAAACCACACTCTCACACGTACACGAGCATGGAAAACCATTGAAAATGGAAAAAACGTTTCTTGCAAGAAAATAGTTGCCAAGTTTTGGAATCTTTGGTATTCGGTTTAATTTTCAACTCTCAACAAAATCTACACAATGCCAAGTCCAAGTAGATCCAGCAAAAGCATTTGGCAACCATTCAACAACTAATTTTTAGTTTTGATGCATATTATTTAGACTTGATTGTACTAACTATTCGATGTAATCATTTGCAATGTGCATGGATGTAAGGGAAGCTCTATTTTCAACTTGACCAATTCGAACGGTCCTGGTGAATGGTGGTGCATGGCTTCGGTTCAAATTCATAATTCGTATTTTTGAAACAACACATGCTAAAATATTTGCCATATATAGTAAATTAAATCCATATGAGATAATGGCCGAAACATTTTTGTGCAATATGCACTTTTGCAACCATTTACTGAATAAGAGTGGCCATTTTCGTGACACACAGGAATTAGTTTAAATTTAATATTAAACATTAAACATTATCATCTATTATAGCCACACATACACACAGGATTATTTCATTATGTGAATTTCATTTACTTGAAATCTCCATGTCAATATATTTAATCCAAAAAGTCAGTTTTCCTCATAATACAAGTTGAATTCCATTCGCCAAAAAAGAATTTTGCCAACTTTTCGTAATTATTATTATGTCTTGCGTCTCGAATACAATGTGCAATGTGCATACATGATTATTTCTACCATTGACTTCACTTGCAACTTGCATCGATTATTATTATTTTCACTATAAAGTAGTCGATTGTAATCATCACTTGATCCAATCGCTTGAAAATTTGTTGATAAAAGGAACTACTTTCGAAATAGTTATGTATTTAGGATGTTGGCTTGAAAACCGAACAATGTTACCAAGTTTAAAGATGCATTGGTTTCTAAGCCTTTGAACTACTCTATGGCTTTTGGCTTCGATATGCAACATTACTTTTTACTCAATTTGATATGTAATTGTTGGTTACAGAATTTTATGACAATTATCATCCGGTTTTGGTCAACTTTGCATTTACATATTGTATGAACAGTATTATTTACGCTAAATGCATCAGCGTTTAGATCAAATCTTGAAATGTTAATAATAGTATTTAAGTGGAGATTATGATCTTAAATCTTATTCACATCAACAATATATGATCTGCAGTCCACAGTTAATCGCAAAATAAAAAATCATTTGCCTTTTTGACCAATCTTTGCATGAAATCTTGACTGTCATTAACCGATGCATAATTTAGCGATTATTTATGTTTAACTAATGGAAACTATTCGCCCGGAATGTCTCTGTTGTTGACTTGACATCATACAGTCTCTTAAAAAAATAATATTTACAGAATTATTAAGCTCGAAATCATCAGACTTAGTGAAGCGAGACAATGTTAATTGAACATGTATTCACCTGTATGCGCATTTTAGCGCATATCAAATTATTCAATCTCCCTGGCATACTTCATGTATGTACGATATAATACGTATTATATTTGCTACATGTCTTTCATGTCGCATCCCATCCATTCCTTTAATCATCTTCCATTTATATTTTTGATTTATCATCATAATAAGTTATTAACAACCGTCACCGACACTATCATTTGTGCCTTCCACACTAATCTAAAAAAAAAAAAATTGTGATTTGTCTTTTCAGCAGTCAGCTCAATGAAACCGGCATACGATCCAAACAATTGCATTTTAGTGCAAGATGTAAAATCTGTCACACATGATCACATGTCACAAAATTCAGATGGATCAACACCGACATCAACCGAAGAATCATTGCTAACCAGTACAGCCGAGCATAGTATTTTAACAACGCAGCAACAATCATCATTGCAATCTCAAGGACCGAACAATGTGCATAATAGTTTATTGGAAATGTATCCAGATCCACAGCAAAATATTGCCCGACAAGCGCATCAAACTCAACAACAACAGCAACAACAACAACAACAGCGTCCAGTACTTGAGCTACGTGAATTTAATGAAATGTATCATGCAACAATACCACCATATCAATTTTGGAATTCTGAATTGAAGAACAAACATCCGGCATTCATTCGTATCAATTTTACATTACCATGGGGTGCAAATTTTGCCGTTTATGGTCGTCGTAATGTTGCACCGAGCGTAACACAATACGATTTTGTGGAATTTATTAAAGGCGGACGAGTCGACAATCGATTAAGACGTCGACGACGCCGTTCAACAAATAATGCCATTGACACTGTCGCATCGAATGACATAAATACGAAAATGCTATCGGATATCAATAATTATTATGAACATGCAAAGGATATGTTGGCCGACGAATCGGCTACACATTTCAATTTTGAACATAGTTCACATTATGCCCGCAATGGCCATTTAAATAGAAATCAACATAAAAATGTACAATCGAATGCATTGCTTGCCATGTACAATGACAATGGGGCTCCATCACATGATTCATTGACTGCCACATTTATCCATCAAAATTTACATTTTACACCAAATGAAGAGCATTTAATATCAAAACGTTCGGCTATTGATGCGGCTCCATCGCTTGACATGAACACAATGATGGTTAATGTTAGCTTATTACAGTATTTGGATACGGGACGTTGGTTTTTATCCGTTTACAATGATGAACTATTGGCTCATAGTGTAACGCTTATTGTTGGCGAAGCCGAAGGTGTTAGCACTACTTGCCCGAATGATTGTTCCGGACATGGATCATGCTATCTTGGCAAATGCGATTGTATTGATGGTTTTCAAGGTGTCGATTGTTCAAAGAGTAAGTGTTTTTTTTTTTGGGAATTTCTTTCATTTTAGACATTAGGAAAAATTATATTAAAAAATCTTTTGTTTTGATGTTTTTTGATCCAATTAAATGTAATCAAAATTGTTTTTATCAAAATCCACAACAAATTCGATCGAGCGTAAAATTAGTTACAAATACGAAAGACGCTTTGGGCCCTTCAAGATATTCAAAGATTAAAATCGCTCAACATGTGAGAAGAATCATTTGATCGAATTACCAGATAAAATCGCATCATCCCTATTCGTTTTATCAATCTTCCTACAAACACACACACACACAGTTTCTGCACATATTTTATTATAACCGACGTATCCAAAAGCGCTTTAAATATTTAATAACATTGTAAGTTCATTGAATTCGATTCCTTTCCAATGCTTTCGCAATGGAATTATAGAATGTGTGTTTGCCGATCGAATATAGATGATAATATTAGAACGCAAGCAAATGAGAAAATGAATGAGCCCAATGAAAAAACTAAACTGCCAACGTCAAATAAAATTGAAATCGGATTGGAATATCGCATTAAATGCTTAGCACTGTTGGATTAATATTTTATTTAACTACAGCAAAATACCACGACACACACCCATTCGTTATTTTCATATGCAAAATACAAACAAAGCAAAATGAATAATGATGGACTACTATTGAACATTCGAGGAGCCCAATCCCGAACATTGTAGGTTGTAAAGAAGTTGTTTGGAATTTTCCTTTAGAACAATACCCAACACACCAACTCTTACGATATCACAAATTTATTACAATGTCGAACATTCGATTAAACATAAAGAAGAGCAAAAAAAAAAAGATTACATCGTCATTCAATTTACTTTTCCTGTGGAGCATTGCATTCAATTCGGAGAATTTTTAATTAAAAAAGGCGATGGCAATGGCAACAACAACGTTGCCAGTGCATAGCAAAAATGAGAAAAATTGTCAACAATATTTAATCTTGACATTGACGTGCGATTTCTGATATGATATAACGGCTTACAGGCTCAATAGAATACGAAAAACTGTTCACTGTTTACAACAACCAATATGGAATATGGTTGGTATAATGTATATGCATACAAAGTATACTGCTCCTTTAGCTGCGACTCCCAACTTCCATTATTGAGTGATATGAAAAGCGATTTCAGATCTAATTAAACTAAGCCAAACATGAAAGGGTTACAATCGCCGCTTTCAGTGTGTATATTTCATGTTTGACTTCACTGTTGGTCGCCTTTTTTTTCCTCTTTATCGTTTTTGTTGCTCTTTGTCAAGTGGAAAATGATGTCGTTCGTCGACATTATCGGAATAACCGTTTTGTTCAATAGAAAGTGGCACATTTGTTTTGTCGTAGGCTTTTAACAATACTGAAACATGCCCATCGTTATTATACACGCTAAAATTAATACGTAGGAGAAAAAAAAATGCTTCGTTCGCTTTTAGAAATAATTGTTTTTTTTTTTTTTTCATTTTCAAAAAACAAATTATTTCTTTTTTTTTTTTTGAGGGGGCTTTGTTTCAATCCATGTTTCGTTAAACTTTCATTCAATGAATTCGGAAGCCAAAAAATAATTACTTTTCGTTTTCAATCAGCGCACTGAACGATATTGAGCATTCTTTGATTTTTGTATTACAAACATTTTTCAATTTCAATCGATTCATATTGTTTGGTATCGAAAATCCCTTTGAAATTCGGTATGTGCTGGGAAGTATGCATCCGATATTCGAGAAAACATGTTTGAAAAATGAAAAAAAAAATATTTTCATTGCTTCGTGGCCTTGTGTCCAGTGAGTGCTGTGCTCCAAAGTTGAATCGACAAAATGGATTGTCTTTCAGTGCCTGAGCTCAACTTTCATTCTGACATCAAGTGTTGACCGTTTGTGTAACCCTCACGGCTCACAGAATCATCGTCCCTCTATTGTACATTGTACACGTACCCATATGGATCACATATTTTCTTCAGATAGTCTCAAAGACGTCATTCTTATCCCAAACATACAGACACAACGAGAGCTATTCAAAGGCCCGTTTCTCATACTCGTTTTCTTCATTCGTTCTACGTTTTCTTTATCACAAACCGTCAACCATCTCAATTTTTTTGCTCGTTTTTAACTCAGAATTGAATTACCCCAATTTTTGTTTGTCGTCTCGATTCCGATTTTGATTCCGTTCGTTCGTTCGTGCTTATGCTGGATACTGAATGCTAAATGTGTGATGCATGTATACAGCATTCGCAAAGGCAAATTGAGGGCTGAAACAAACTCAATAAGTTCAATAGGGGCAAACAAAAAGTCACAATAAAAATCAATCAAAATACAATTTTTTCCATTCATAATTCGATTTTCGTTGATTCAACGCCAATGAAAAATCGAACGATTCACAAATCGAAAAAAAAAAAGATAAAACAACTTGTATTGACTATACATAAAATATAAAGTATATGTTTATCCAATTTTCTTTTCGTTTTACTTTTCAATTGAGGGCTGACAAAAGTGATTACATATGGAACAAAGCTTCAACCATTTTTTGATTCATATTTATTCTTTCCATTTCTTAGATTTCATTAGGTTCATTGCATTTGTATTTTGCTTTTGTGTCAATCGTTTTACTTACTTCAATTTTTTCTTTCCGTCTCCAATTCATTTTCTTCATTGTGTGTGTAGGCGTTTGTCCGGTTCTATGTTCAGGCCATGGGCATTACGGTGGTGGTTTATGCCATTGTGAAGAAGGTTATAAAGGGGCCGAATGTGAAGTACCAGCAGGAGAATGTCAAGTACCTGGTTGTACAGGACATGGACGTTGTATTGAAGGTGAATGCCATTGTGAACGCGGCCACAAAGGACACGATTGTTCAGAACGTAAGCAAATTTTCAAATCAATTTTTTTCCTCTTTTTCTTTCATCGTTGAAATAAAATCTCAAAATATATGATTTTGTTTGAATATTTCATAGCTGACTGCATCGATCCAACTTGTTCCGGTCATGGTACATGCGTAAATGGTCAATGCTATTGTAAGTAGAAAAAATGAAATCGAAATCAATTTCCTTAAAATTGTTATTTAAAAATCGAATTTCCAATTTGCAGGCAAAGCTGGCTGGCAAGGTGAAGATTGTGGAACGGTTGACCAACAAGTGTATCAATGCCTACCAGGCTGTTCAGAACGAGGAACTTATGACCTGGAAACTGGCACTTGTATTTGTGATCGACATTGGACTGGACCAGATTGTTCACAAGGTATGCCTCAATATTATTATGTTGTGAGAAAACAAAAATATGCTCAAAACAAAATTGAAATTAAAATGGGGGGGAAAAAAAATTATCCCTCGGTTTTTAAATCACGGATTAATGACCACTCTATGACATACAGCATCAAGAGCTTTGTGAATTCATGAATAATCAATTTTTCATTTCACTTTTACTTTATCGTTAATCTTTTTCTGTGAATTTTGTTCGTTGTTGCGGCAAATTTTGGCTTTTGCGATTTAAAGCACACAAAAAAAAAAATCTTTCGCATGACCGCGTTTTGGTTTAATGTTTATCCTTAAAAAAAAAAATAAAAGTTCGATGAGATTTGCGGCGAGGATAAAAGTTCTTTTTTCCTGAGATTTAATTAAAATCCAGAATCAGAACATCCGAACGAATGGCGAGTGACCTTTGAGATTACATTTGGGATCTTTAAATTTTTTTTAATGAAATTAATAAAAATTAATACACACTCAATACGCTCAAAAAGTTGCAAGAGGGAGATACAAAACTGAAAAGCCATCAAATTTATCTCACATCAAACTGTAAATAATGTGAAAAAAATCGTAAATAACCGAAAATTCCGGATCTCAAAGTCCAAAACGACAAATAAAAAGTGGCTTTAGTTCACACCAAATTACGAACTGCGAACGCAAGAATATTCTACATTGTGCATCGAATCCATAATAATTTTTGCCATTGACCATAAAATATATGTCATGCATTGCACATGAAGAAGAAATTCAAAGCTCCATATTCAACTGAACGAATACCGAATACCATTGAAAATGGAACATTGCACGAACACACCGTTAAAACACCAAAATCACATTCAACAATGAAAACAAATGCAAAGTTTTATTGGCAACTTTCATGGAATACCATCGACCATCAAAATACGTGCACATGGTTAAGAATCAAATTCATTCTTTCTCTCAATCATGGACCGAGCATTTACTTTGAGCTTCATTATTTTCTGTTGAGAGTGGAGAGAGAGAGACAGAGAGAGAGAGAGAGAGAGAGAGAGAGAGAGAGAGAGAGAGAGAGAGAGAGAGAGAGAGAGAGAGAGAGAGAG
>GL501448.1:213309-281767 GCA_000149185.1 Mayetiola destructor
GAGAGAGAGAGAGAGAGAGAGAAGGAGAAATGACGATGCGAAAATTGCTATGATCATGATTGCCGTGCTCATGCTTTCGCGACCAATTCGAAATCATCATTTTTGTTAACGAATAGCGAATACATTTTCAATGTGTTACGATTTTGTATTTGTGGGTTATTACAATTTCGCAGCTTTGATTTTAATGGTTTGACCAGTCGTCGAATGTGAGTCACTTGAATCATCATTTTTTTTTCTTTTTTTACTTTTATCGCATTTCGGTTATAGTTGTGCAATAATAATCTGAACTAAATATAGCCATACGTGGATAATTCAACCACCTTGTGTATTTTGTATGTGAATGATGGCACTTGCAAACCCATCAAACTGAAATCTAAACCAAAATGCATACATAAAAATGCAATAACGTTTCGATTTCATTGCAAGTGATTCGTTTGGAATTTTTTTTTGTGCGACATATGGCCAATCTATTTTTTTCGTTTGATTCGTTGCATTTTGTTTTAAAAGGCAATGTGGGCGCATTTCGTATTCCAATCAAATGTGAAATAGACGTAATTATCCTGCATATGGTTATATGATATGCGGGCGTCTTTTTATCTCATCAATTTGGATCGGATGGTTTTTCGGTTGCGAAAATTCAATTTGACCGAATGGAAACTCATCTTATCATTGCTATACACTATACACGCGCTCTACACATTTTCGTGGACAATGTTTCTTGAGTGCGGTACTGCGGTACCATATTGCTTCATAAAATGAGAAAATGAGATCCATTTAACGATTGAATACAAGTTGTTATGAGCAATAACTATGAGCGAATGAAAAACACTTGACCCATCTGCCCATCTGCATGGGTCATTATAGTCTATGTCATATCGTTTAATTCATTTTATTTGAACGAATGACATCCCCTTACGATGCCGAAATGCAAAGCACTGAAAAAAAACCCATTGAATGGTTTCTTTTTCCAATGTCATTTTGCATAGTTAAATTGATTCAATTTATAGTCGCTTGTCACCGTTTTACAATCAAAATGCGTACTTCAAATCTTCAAATCACCAGAATTATCCCATGATGAAATTTGATTTTTTTATTTCAATTATAACATTGTATGTCGAATGCATGAATGTGGATATTCATGTTGATTGTGAATTGGATAACAATTCAATCCAAATTCAATGATAAATTGTCTCACAAACAATCATCTCCGAAGACTAACGACTGGCGTGGATCGTTTACGAATTTATTATCGATACATAAATTGGGGCACATTTACGACAATAAAAACCGAAAACTCATCTCTTGAAATGCAACGCACAAATTCAAAATGTTCAAATCGTTATTTGACCGATACGGAATATGAGTCATGAAAATGTTACAATAAAATTAAAATGAAAAAAATAAAAATACAATCGCAAGGATCAGTGTGATGCGTCATGAAATGACACTTTATGTCATGCAAAAAATTTAATTATTTGAATCCATAATAATAAACGACTCTGAGCCTCGGAAACAACTGTGAGGCAACTTAAGAACCAAACTGAACTGACATAAACTGAGAAGCAGATTATTTATAGCGTGCGTTTGATTTTATTTTTCATTATTTTCTTCATTTTTCGCCCCCGCCTCCCCTCCCATTTATAGCTGTATGTAGCTTGGATTGTGGACCGAATGGCATTTGTGAAAATGGTAAATGTCGCTGTAATGCTGGATTTGTTGGAAGTCTTTGTGATCAATTGCCGTGCGATACTCGATGTGCCGAACATGGACAATGCAAAAATGGAACATGTGTTTGTTCACAGGGCTGGAATGGACGCCATTGTACATTGCGTAAGTTTTTTAACATCTCTTCTTTTGGTCTGTTCTTTGTTTTTTTCTTCTTCTTTCTCCATTTTACAGCTTTTATCGCATTTCTCGGTGTGAAAATCGAATTCGCATAAATTTTAGCATGTTATATTGTCGCTTCGGAGTCAACAATCACGTGAAAAAGATAATAGAATTGTATACTAAACACTTAACACTGAACCGAACATTGAACATACAATATTCAAATTCGATTCAAAATACATAATCTCAAAAACGAAAGGAGCGACACAATGAAATCTTTGCAAACAGTTCAAAAACATACTCAATACTTTGGAGATGGAGCAGAAAAAATGAACGACAACGACAGACGACATTCGGAATAACTTTTGCGTTTTATCGGAATGTTTATGAAAATCCGATAATATGAAAGTCACAGGAGTCCTCAAATCAACTATTGTGCGATTGGATTTGTGTTATTTTGTTTGGTCGCATTTACTTGTTGTATTGTGTGCAGTCTTAAAAGTCGATGAACAGCTAGCTTCACGATCCATTCCAGATGTTGGGATGTTTCAAATTTCAAATCCAAATAAAAGTTCGGTGCTTTTGTTAAATCGCAGAACGGGTATCGAAAACTGTTCCATCAAATACATTAAAACATTTGAATCGCAAAATATTTATTCATTTTATTTGAGATTATTATACCGACTCTATGCCTTCACCGATGCCAACCCAATAAAAACCTATGGAATGGATCGAATCGGGAATTTTCATTTCAGCTTTTTCTTGTTAAATTTTTTTTTTTTTTCAATTGGAAAGTCTAACTCGGTTTCTCTCCCCTTTTTAGCTGGATGCGAGAATGGTTGCTCACGCCATGGACAATGTGCACTTGAGGACGGTGAATATAAATGCGTTTGTATCGATGGTTGGTCCGGCTCCGATTGTTCCATTCAATTGGAAATGAATTGCAACGATAATATCGACAACGATAACGGTAAGTTTATCCTTTTTTCCATTCCATATTGTTTTTATTTCCACTATTTTTCAAGCCATCGAGCCTCCATAAGCCCGAATCAGGTAGTGCGGAAACTTAACAACCGAATCCATTTTATGGAATTGAATTTGGATGCAATTTTGATGTAAAAAGCGAATAAATATTTGAAAGAGGCTCGAATGAGAAACATTGAACGAGCAAAAAATATGATGCGCAATTGCTATGGCCTGTATTTTTCGTTTGAACATGACAAGAGGCTAATTGCTCATGAATAAGTTGATTGCAAAATGATGCAACGCAATAATATTCCGAATGCATCCAATTAATTATGCAGAACGTGAACTAATTTTGGTAGCATGACCATTTTGGGACTGTCATGAAAATCACAACAAAAATTTTCAGGGATACTTTTGATGCCACAGAAACTTGTAGTACAACGAACCGAACCAATTTCATTTTAGTTGTATTTTTTATTCGAAAAAACTGGGCAAACTTTTCGAAAAAAAAAAACAAACAATTTCCAACAATTGAATTCGTGTCCCAGAAGAGCCGAGCAAAAAAAAAACTATATTGTTTATCGAGCCAAACGGAACAGATTTAAGTGATGGCACAGGAGAATATGGAACGTGCGTGTCAAAAATTTGTGTGTGTTTTTGGCCTGAATTTTCTGTAAAATGCAGCGAATCCATCTCAATTCCGAATATCCACAATTCACAGTTCACTGCTCACGGCTTACAGTTTGCAACAATTTTATTTCGTTCTTTGTGAACATAAAATTGAATGACATTTTCCCTACCGGGAACCGTTTTTATTTTATCATTCGTTGGACATTGAATTTGTGATGGGTTTATTTTGTAGAGAGGATTTTTTTTTCCCACTTTTTAATGCGATTGGATGCGGGATTTTCAACCCATTTGGAACCAACTAACGATGTCCGGATTAATATCTGCTAAAAAAAACGAAGCAAATACATTTTTCAAATGATCAAATGACCTATTTATTAATATTTTTTGAAGTGGATTTTCATTGCATTGAATTGTTATTAAATATTATCGCATCGAATCAGAAATCATAGCTTTATCATATTTATTTGATTGAAACTATTGCGTCAGATATCAAAATGCAATATTCACAAAAGCTCTTTTCATAATGATGGAAAATTCATTTGGAATGCAAAGTAAACCAAAAATATTCTCTTGAAATATCTTGAAAATTCATTTAAAACCAAAAGAAAATCCTCAAATTCGAAGAGAAGTTTGCAAATAATAATGGTAAATGATAAATTATTGACAAGGAATGAAAATGGAAATTTGAATTAAATGCAGATGTATTTTGTCCATTCAAATATGTTTCCATTTGCAATGCCCTTCTTTCAAGTGGCTAAAAAAGATGACTCACAGTTAGTGAATGGAATAGTCGGTATAATGACAGAGCCGTTTCCACCACAACGATTATTATTATTCCAAATTGGTTCCGATTGATTTCTTTGTCGATTAATCAACAGTTGTACAATGTACGTACGCTTACGAAAAAGGGGAATCCTTCATGATTTTATATTTTGAATCACCTGGAATCAATTTGCAAGTTCGTTCGTTTGTCCATTATCCATTCATATGCCCACCCATTAATTTGCCATCTATTCAAATATTTATTCATTCAAAATTATACACATCCGATCAATTATTATTATTGGTTATACAATGCTCGGTTGATTTCGTTTTTTGAAAATGTGTAATATGGTAGATCCATGGCTCCATAAAAGGGTGGATTCCATTAAACTATGAATGAACAAAACTAATACTAATTTCTGATTGATGTAATTTAGTTTTTCATTTGAAATATGAATCAAATTGTAATTTATTTGATTGCCGGTTATTATTTTATTAATTTTTTAATATTTGATATTTGCACGCACACCATATGTACACAGATGGAATGACCGATTGTTCAGACAGTGAATGTTGTTCGCATCCAATATGTGCTGAGCATATAATGTGCTTGTCATCGAATGATCCAGTTGAAGTATTATTACGAAAGCAACCACCATCGGTGACCGCATCATTTTATCAACGTGTCAAATTTTTGATTGAAGAGAATTCCGTTCAATCGTATGCTCACATGGATGAATACAGCGAAAGGTGAGTCATTTCTGATATCCATTTTCCATTAACTAAGAAGAAACAAAAACAGAAAGAAAAAAAAAAAGAATTTCAACAATTTTTGTTTTGTTTTTGATTTCGAATTTTTTTTGTTTTCTTATTGTTTGTTGTATTGATTTTTTGTTGATTTTATTGAAAATATTCAACATATTCAAAACTTCGATTTTGTTCACACACAATTTAATATTATTGATAAAGAGAATATAATAATAAGAAATTTATGAACCAAAATATGTTAGGAATTGTTCCCGCATTCGTAATATCGTCATTTATGAATGTTCTATGGTTTTTGATTTGATTTTAATTTTTATCAAAATTTTTAAGTTGGCGAGCTTAAAATTTCGATTAAAAATAGCATTGAATCGCATCGAAAATTCATATCACAAACAAAATTAAATTTTAAGAAATCAACTATTCTGTATTCTGTACTATTCAGTATACGCATATACGCATAAGTAGTAATTGAATCAAAAACATACATCGCTGTCAACAAAAACGAAAAGTTAGGGAACGATTTTTTGCCATTTATTTTTTATGAAATTTATAGGTGGAATATTCCCGCCTCATAAGGCCTTACCTACTTACTTTTAGTGCTTTCAAAAACATTTAATAGTCGAAGAAAACCAATTGCTTATGGATTTGATCCAGATTTAGTTGGAATTGTTTCTTTTTTGTTGAATTTATCATATTTTTGAATAATTTAAATTCAACAATTTCATTGTTTTATTGTATTTCAATTTTATCGCTCTTTTGATTTTCGTTTAATATGAAACTTTTGTTTATATTTTGATAATAAATAATTGTTATATTTTTTTCGTTTAATTAGCTCTTCATTTTGAATGTTTTGCTATCCATGTTTTTGGAGAATTAATTAATTAAATGCCCAATTTTAACAATTTATGAGTTTGGATTTTAGACAAAACTAGAAACGCCTATAAATAATAAAATTCTTAAGTGCGACCTTTGCATTATTAACAATGCGAAGCACTTGAAATTAGAAAACGATAATTTTCGATTCAATAATAAATTTCGTCGCTTCAGAGAAAACGTTTTGTTATCGAAACAAAAAGAAGAAGAAGAAAAAAAACGAATCGAACAATTCGGCCGTCGGTGGCAATTAAAAGCTGATAATCAATGAAAATTGTTCGTAAGCGAGTCAATATATGTGCAGATAGCACACGGTAGCCAATGGCTAAAATGTGTATAATTAAAATCGTTATTTTTTTTTCATATTGAAACTGCCCAAGTGGTTTATTCCCATCAAATTGGACGTAATTTTTCATCAATTTTCATGAAAAAAGCCAACATTTTTGTTTTGTTTTTTTCCATACAAAAATTCAATCCGGCTTCTGTTCAAATACAATTATATTTATAATTTAAAACTATAGTATAATCTGAGATCGGTTTTTTTTTGTTTTGTTCATCGATAAACACCTGCTTTGGTAATTACTGTAATTATGCATTTTGGGTGAAAATAATCCTGCTGTTATACACAGGATTTTTCTTTTTATTTGAACAGAGCTTTATTTTCCATTTCGAAATTTTTCCTTTTTTTTTTTTTGATCATTTTTTGTTGCTCCGTTTGTTTAGTGTTCTGGATGAAAAATGATGACCAATTGGATGGGCTAAAAAAAAGACCAATTTGCCAGCGAAATAATGGAAAAATTTGTTAATAAAAAATTATATTTAATACTGTCCACCTAACCTTTTGTCCATTCGGCCACTTTTAACTATTCATTAGTCCCAAATGTTTATTGAATTAATATTACTTTTGGGCTTCTTCGTACTGATGATTTTGTTGGTCAAACGACAAAAATTTTGAGTATTTCTCTCTGTCGATTAATGATTAGTTAAAAGTGAATCCGAATTTGTGTGTGTGTGTGTGTGTTTTGTCTAATATGTCTCGTCCCACTTGTGTTTGTCTATACCTTAAATGTCCCATCCTAATTAATCCCATGTTTTAATGTTTTTTTCTTTTATTTTCAACTCATTTTTGATTAAAATGATTTTTCGTTTTCTCCGAACCGAATCAAGTGTTTGACTTTGTTTTTCATTGTTTTGATTAAAGTTAAGTTTTAACAAAAACGCAGGATCTTCGGACGAAATTATTAATAATAATTAACGTGTTAACGGAAAAAAATGTACATGTCGATTGAGCCGTTGAATCGACAGAAGAACACTTGGTATTGGATTTTGATGTGAGCGTGAGGAGGAAAAAAAAATTGTTTTTCATTTCAGTTTTCACTTTAATCGATGATCCACGAAGAACTTCGCTATTTTTATCTATGGAACTATTCATAAAAGTCAAAATATTCCCATTGAATGTTGTGAGCTTTGGAAAACTAACATTCTGAAATTCCAATATTATTGAAATTCAAGTTATAATATTTAAAAAAAAAAATGTATCTTCGCAAGTGTCTGTCTGCATATCTTTTCAAAAATTTATATTATTTGCGATCCGTCTACATTCTTGCAATTTGGAATATTTCTTTTTTTTTTGCTTTCTCTCTTCTTGTTCTTCTCGATTTCCCGCACAACAATGTCTGTTTGACTGCTTGACTTACGGAAAAATGCTAGTTTTTATCGACGGTGGCAAACTACAAAGCCGGAAATAGAAAATGAACGAAAGAAAAATTAAATAAATACAAAAGTCAATTTCAAATAACGAAATTCCAATTCGAATTGCATGTGTATGTTCCATCCATTTTTCGTTCCATTCGTTTTGGCTTTTAGTTTATTCGTTGTTTGGATCATATATATTTTCTTTTTTTATGAAAGTCTCGTGTCTGAAGTTAATATTCAAACGTATGATAAACTAAGAAAAGACGAAATGAATGCAATGCAATCCGAATGTATGTATATTTTGCACCATACATTTGCCGCCATTCATCCAACAATTTGAAAACGTAAACATTATCTATTCGTTGCTGTCTTATTTTATTATTTATGACGCTATGGATTTACAGTTTGTATTTATGACATTTTCTTCATCAAACTCCTTTTTCACAACTTTTGCTCCGATCTCAATAATAATATTATAATCAAGCAAATGATATACGATTTGCATGCCATCGTCTTCAGACCGCGGTCTTCGTTTTTACCCTTTCGGGCTGTCGAGTTATTTTATCACATTTTTGTTTTGCTGAACTTGTTGCCCTTCCTTGGGATTCGTGCTGATGAACCATTATTACAATTATTATTATCAGAACTCTTCATGAATAGAGCATTTTTCGCATACAACGGAGTTCTTTTTATATTGAGCCAATGATTCGTGACACTGTTTTCTATTCAATCGGCAATTTTTGTCGGATTTTTTTCCCCATTTTTTCCAGCTTTGAATCGTTGTTACTTGATCCATGTGCTCAGTTAATTTAGTCGTTTAGTTTTGTAAGCAACAACAAAAAAAAATTGAATAAATTTTCCAAACATCCGAACATGAGAATGAATTGAACATTTATTTTTCACTTGTAGTTTCCTTTTGGCAAAATTTATTTTCCTGTCATTCAATTCAATTTCGTCATTTGTAAACGGATGAAAAAGCCAAGAAAAGAGGAAAACAACCATTCTGCTTAAAATGCATTTTTACATAATGTGAACAGTGAACACAAAATGCATCGAGGAATCGAACTATCAGGATAGGGAGTGAATTGGTTCTGAGCAGCAAGATACATGCACATTATTAAATTTACCGTTTTCAATGCGGATGCAAGTGAATAAAGTTATATCTTTTGAATAGAATGAAAATGACAGAGAAAAAAAATTGAAGAATCTATTTGTGAAGTGAATTTCTTCGATCCGGAAATAATAATACGAATCAATCATGTGTCGATGTGTTCACGCGGCTCGCATCATCTCCGGATTATTAAATAACGAAAATTGTGAAATTTATTGAACGAAAATGACAAATAGAAAATGATTTTTTCTCTCCATTTTTCATGAATCTATGTCTCGGCTCTAATTCCAGTCATGGCTACGGCCATAGAAAATGGAATCATATTTTATGCTAATTCAATCACATATGCATTTTCCAATTGGAACCAAGGATATGCAATTCATGGAGTTAAGTTGATTTGAAAGCCGACAATGAGATTTTATTTATAATTTCTGCTTTAAACTTTCGTTCGAAATGAAAGCGTTGAGATAAATTAGCTTCAATTAAACAGATCATTAACTGATTGGGCCGCTGCCAACTAATCAATCGAAAACAACCCAAACAGAAGCTTTTCCTCTTTCGCTAAAACACAAAATCCATTTTCTTTTAGGTGTTGAGTGTTGAGTCATCCGATGTGTTCTTCTGTCTTTTCTCGTCAATCAATCGAACTATCTTGATATCACTGTGCGTTACGTTCCTTGTGATACGCCTTTTCACATCATAAAAAATCATCTACGATAAAGAATGGGAATAAATTCATTTTCATTTTCATTTTTGTGGTCGTCAAACTTATCACTTATAAAATTCCTTTCTTTCTTTTCATTTTCTTTTCTGGTGTTCGGTTCTCGTGTTTGGTTTTTATTCTTTTTTTGTTCTTCGTGCCATTTTTCGTAAGGAAGAGAATCAATCAAAAACCTCCGTATTTTTTGTTTCCATTGTTTTGTTGCACTCTGTCATCCCTTGCGCATCAGCCTCATTCTTGTTCTTATTATTATTATTATTATATTTTCGTCTTTTGTTCGCATTTCAATTTTTTCTTTTCGTTATTATTTTGAATCATTCATTCAAATCATTTTCCTTTCAAATTTATCCGATTTTCGTTATTGTTATAATGTATCGAATCAATGAATAAATGCAGCGTCATATTCATCATCACCGTCCGGATAAATGAGGCGGTGGGATAGAATCAATGGAAAACACACTGTGTCGGTGAACCGGACGAAGTTTTGCTGTGTTAGCAATTTCCAGCTAAAATGGCGTGCTGCATTTAAATCGATCGGATATTTTTAATTTTCTTGAATTTTATGTTTCTATTTCCGTTCATTTTTACGTTATTTCGTTTTACTTTGTCCAACACACAAACAAGATACGAAAAGGAAGAAAAGAAAATGTTATTATGATTTTTTTTCCGAGTAAATTTGCCTCCGTTTTCCGTTTGAAAAAACAAATATTTTATCGCAAAATGTATCATTGCGATGCAATGCATTTCACCAAAATGCAATGTTAGGAAAAACTAGTTATGCAGAAAGTAGAAAGAGCAAAAAAGGAAAAATAGCAGGAAGGAATAGAAGGAAGAAAAAGTGAAATTTTTGTAAAACCTGAAAAATACTAAAAGCATCTTGAAATTCGATTAGGAAATAACGGAAAATCCGACAATATGAAAGGGATGTTTAATGGAAGATTCACTTCTTCGTACCATCGATACCATCAACAAAATTAATTCAATAAAATGATAAAAAAAAGTGAAAAGAAAAAAAAACCGAACAAAAGTCAAAAGTAACGACGAAAGCGAAAGAACGAATGAATGTAAATTTTTTTTTATGGTTTCAAATTTTTTTTTGATTTTTGTGTGCGTGCGAATGTTTGTTTGCGTCCAGTGTGAGCGTATGTGCGTGTGTATGTATGTAACTTGTCTTGTTCCGTCTGAAATAAACTTACCAATCGCATATCATTTTATTTGTACTTTATACTTATATTTAAGTTGAAACCTCTCACACACAAAAGAAAACAAACATTTTTTTTATATAGAAAATTTCTATTATTTTTTGTTTTCTGTTTCCATTCCATTCCATTCCAACAATAAATTCTTAACTAGATGGACACACGATTTCAACCAAATTAGGAAAATGAGAATATTCTTTCATCAGAAAATTTGCATTATTATATTGTAAGTTCGCCTGATAACCCAAAAGCTTTGCAGGCTCAACTCTTGTTTACTGTTTACTCAACAATTCTGATAACATATGCTTCGGTTTTGGTCTAAGGCTTTGGACTTTAGTTTAGGTAATCAAAAAGTTGCATAAACATCAACAAAAAAAACTATGAAATTTCAACAAAATCAGCAAACAAAACCGAAATAAAAATGGAAAAAATTATTCTCATTTTCCGGTTGAACCGATTTGATGCTTATCCAAACTACTTTTGGCAACTAAAACACACTAAACACACAAAACAAAAAACTTGTTTATTGTATGCAAAATCATTGACACAAATACACAAAACCATTCAATTACTTCTATTCTTCTTCATTTCTCTTTCCATTTATTTTAGTCTTTTGCTCCACATTTTTCACATAATAATTTTCAGTCATATTTATATTTATTTCCATTATTTTTTTCTTTCATTTTTACATATTTCGCCTGATATATCACTGATACTGTCACACAAACAATTCAAGCATTTATCCATTGCAAACACACAATGCCAAAATGCAAATATTTGAAAATCCTTTGCGAAAATCCAAATATTTTGTATTATAATGGCTTAAAGCTGAGGACTTAATATTGTTTGATCAAGCCAGAAAAATTTGAAATAAATAATTTGTTTGAGACCCTCGGCACTCGAAATGAACGTTTGCAATGCCATTCGAACGAGAGAGAGAGAGAGCGAAAAAAAACATTAAATCGTTTTCAAAATTCCAAAGCAATAAAATTGAAAATATGAATTCACTGTGCTTCAATTGACCGAAAATGACCATGATGACAAGAATAAAACTGGGCACAATTTCCTCCATTGGATAGACATGAAAAAATCCGAATCCAATTCATTTTTAAAATTCGAAATTTTGGTCAATATTTCAACGAATCATTATTTGTCATCCGTTATTATGCATTCTGTATGCATGAATAGTTAGTACATAGTTGGCAAACTTGAAATGTTGGAAAACACCAGAAGAAAAAAAACACTCATTTGACCCGGATCCGAAATTCCAAGCAGAATTACATTTCTGAAACAAAAAGCCCGAATGCGAAGCTTTTTTTTGTTGCTTTTTATTTTGTCGGACGACATTATTTACATATTGTAGAATAACAACAATTTTTCCATTGTCGACTAATCACTTTTTGATTCCCATCAATTGACCCAGTTTTGTGTATAAGTTGAAAGTTGGTGAACGTTTTAGTCGGTGCATGTAATATTATGCATGCCATTTGTTTACATATCCAAAGAACGAATGAAATGTAAAGTCTAATTAATTACATCTACGATCTGTATGGCTGCTTCACGCAGCCAACATTTAAGCTTAAAACTGTTTTAACATTTTCCCGTTTTCCAAAGCAATGAATTGAGCAACTTTTCATAAATAAATGGAGAACAAAAGCTTTGTTCCCCAAATGTGAGCGTCCATTGTGCTCATACCAAGTTCATTTTATCCAAAATGATGCCAAAGTTTCACTTACAAATTAAACGACTGCACTATGTGGATATGAACCTCAAAAAGATAGTCTTTGGACTTATCGATGATAATAATATTAATGGAAGTGGCTTTAATTTATATGTTGAATAAAATTATAACGCCAAAGTGTTTGCGTGTGTGTGTGTGTAGTATTTATGTAAGTCGCGCCGTCCATTGTAATTTCATTGTGAAATATTTACCATTCCATGTTCTATGGCACGGATTGGATTAAGAACTAAAGGAATATTACGATTTCATTTTTATCATTGCATAAAAGAATGCAACCGCACTTTGCATTTTAAACTTTTGAATAAACTAAACTTGTTCAGCATCGCATTTGCATAAGTGAATATATGTAATATGTATGCATGAACTACTTTCATCTCCGGTGAAATCGTTTTTCCTTTTCCATGCAATTCCAGGTATTATTTACTCACAGAAATAACCATAAATGTCGGTTTGCTTTGGAATTTCATTTTCCATTTGTTCAAAAGTCAACCGCTTTTCAACTGATTCAAAATTCAGATGCTTTAGTATTCATTACAACAGACACACACACGCGCGCGAACATTCGCTGATGGTTGAAGCAAATGTAGGCATTGGTAACTGGTACCTGGCGCCAGTCGTTTATTTATAATTATAAAGCTATTATTTTATGCAAAATAGATAATGCTAACCATTTGAAATAAATTATCTAAACCTTAAAAATCAGCTAAAAAGTTGGCAAATATTAATGTTAAATAGTTCGAAAATTTTGGAATTCCGTCTTGATAATAATGGCATTGCAATCATTTCATGAAATGATTTTCGTTTCGCGTTGGCTTTTTGGCTAATCAAATACACTTTTATTAAACTTTTTTTTTCACACTTTACACACTTTACAATCAATATAAATAAACATATGATCAGTACACACATACATAAACGTTACATAGCCTAGGATTCCTAGAAGCTGTAGAGCATTCTTTTTGGGTTTTTCAGGGAAAAAAAATTATATTTTTCTTCTTTGTTTTTTGAAAATTCAATGAAAATCAACACACATTCTTCAATAGCTTGGGATGAAAAAAAAAAACAAAATAAATATTTTCTATTTTCAACGAAGTTTATTTTCCTCAGTTTTGTATCATCTCTTCTGTTTCTCGTTCGAACTAGAAATTTAGTTTTATGTAAAGAAATCAACAAATTATTTATTTATCAAAGCAAAAAAAAAAAAAAACAAAAACAAATTCAAAACCAAATTTATCGCAAAATGTATTAATATTTGGATGGTTTTTATTATTATTAGTAATTATTTTTGTCCTTGTCTTTTTTGTGTCCCTGTTGCTGTGCCGTATATGCGTGCCTTCGGTGCCTTTATTGTGTGTCTTTAACCAAAAACAAATCAAATCTAATGAAACCAATCAAAATCCATGAAAAAAAAATATAATCAAACGAACACGCACAAAACTCTCCATAAATTGCCAATAAAAAAAAAAAATTATATGAAAAAAAAAAACACAATTCCAAACAATCAAAATAAAACCACAAATAAAATAGCGAGTTCTGGAATTCTTTCAAACCTGGGTAAGTCGAAAGCCCAACGCAAAAAAAAAAAAATCAAATTGAAAAAAATTATTTTTTTTTTCTTTTTTTTTGTTGATAGTTTTCATAATTCCGTCTTTTCATCATCTTATTGTTTATGTTTTTTCTTCACTTTGCATCCGATTTGATCTGATTCGATGATAAAAAACAAACAAATTAAAAAAAAATCCATTTTCATTGTTTTTTTTTTGTTCCGCCGAAAGAATAAACGGACGGATTTATAGAAGTGATTTAATTTTTTGGCTTTAAAAGTTTGAATTTCATTGCATTTAAATGAATTAAATTGATAATAAAATTAAAATAAAAGTGCTGAATTTGTTGCATTTGTGTCTTGGCTTCGGGCATTTCGAACTCGTGATTAGGAAATTTACGGATGAAAAAAAAAATTAAATCATTTCAGTTCATTCGTTCGGTGAACTCTTTGTTAAAAATACATATAATAATAATTATCAAAATACCAATATTGGCCATTTACATTTGTATCGCTCTCTATCTATCTATTTCGTTCTGTCTGTCATTCTCTCTATATATTTTATATGTTCTCTTTTGTGTCTTTGTGAATTGTCGAACTGATTATTATTGTTAATTTTTTTTTTTTTCTCGATTTCATCGATTCAAAATTGGCATTTTCAGTTTAAAGGGTTTTATCCATTTTTTTTTCTTAGTTTGGTCATGCATCGTCATAAAAATAATTGATTTTGTTTGTTGATTTTTCATATTATTCATATAATAAATTTATTAAAATGTGTCTCGCCTTCACCCATTCACCAAACCTCCTCTAAACAACAACAACAACAATCAATAAAATATTTGTTTGATTGTCTTTTTGTTCGATACCCATTCTTGTATATCAAATTATTTGTGTATTTATTACGAAATTCAGAGAAAAACCACCAAATCAATATGTATGTGTATATTGGAATCAATGTTTTTTTGTATATTTATCATTCATTTTAATATTTTTATGTATTAAGCAAAAAAAAAAAGAAAAAAACAAAAAAAAAATACTTTTTTGTAAATGTGTCATGTGCCTATTTATTATTATCATTTTTCTGAATTGGACATGTATTTGTTCCTCAACATTTTTATCCTTTTATTTTCATCATCATCGCCATTTTGTACAAAGTGCATCTCATCCATCATCATCATCATCATTTTCTGAATTCACTTCAATCAAAAGTAAAAATTAATTATGCCGAATTTAGGGTAGCCAAGCCAAATTGAGTATTGCAGTTTGAACGTTTAATCACTTTTAACATATTTAAGCAATGAAAAACACCAATCATTTCAGTTTTTCTTATTTTTTAGATTGAAGATTCAGTTTCAAATTCAAAATCAATACTATTTGTTTTTTTGAATTACGAAGTAAATGAATTTGTGTTGTGTATGGTATTTGAAAGGAAAAAAAAAAATTCTTTTTCTCTACAAAAAAACAAGGATTTTTTCGTGATTTATTTTTCTTTTATTCACCAATGGATTTTCATCTCACATTCGGAGATTTGAAATTTTCATTATTTTTTTTCTCTTCAGTTTTTGATTTGTTTTTCAACCACAATTTTTCTGTATTCATCTGTGTTTGTCTCACCAAATCCAATGTCTATTATGTATTATCTATGATAATTATGATTAAATATAACTAAATATTGTTCAAAATTTAAAGAAAACACCATAATTTGAGTGTGAATGAGCAGTCCGAATAATAATTCGTATAAATCGATTGGAATTTCGTTAAAAACATGAAAATTACATCGCGGTTAGGCAATGAAAGAGCGTTTGGTGTCCATTATTACTCAATCGGATATTCATCCAGGTTGATTGATTTCATTTTTCGGTATGTCGTGTGTGTGTATATACACTGTACAATGTGGAGTGTGTAAAAAGAGAACAATGTTTTCCAAATTCCAATTCAAAATCAATTGCGGATATAGTTTTTGGTTTGACTCATAGTAATAATGATTCCATCCACAATGACATTGCAAATGGATAAACACAAAATCAAAATCAAATGAATTCGATTGCGTGTTTTTCGCATTTCGTTCAATTGCATCAATCAACGTCACAGTTTATTTTGCAAATTGGAATTTCCTTTTTCATTGGAATTTCGTTTTTTTCGCAAATTGTAATTTCCTAATCATTGAACGATTCAAGTTTTTTTTTTTCAAACATTAATTAAAATTCAAAAAATATCAAGTGCCAGCGAACCGTAAACATTTGTGAAACAGAATATGCCATTGTTTCCTTGTATAAAATCGATCACAATACGCAAACATTTGTCACTATTATTTCTATTGACAAAGCGAAATGAATGTGAAGAGTAAAGTAGTTTTCGATTTGTACTTGGACTCAAGCACCCAATACTATATGTATGAAACTTAATCTAGGTAAACTAGCTTATTAAGAAAGTTTTGATGAGCAACCATTTCATATCCATATTAACCTTTAATGCCGGTCAATGCTTCTTTCTTTGTTTTACTTTCATTATTTCGATAAACTGTCATTATCCACAAAATAGGATGATTCACAGCTTGAAAATCGTCCATGACATGCTAACACATTCGAATAATAATATTCTTTATGTGGAAAGATCAAAACTTTCCAAAAACTTATAATAAAACTTAAGCAATGATTGCACCGATTAATTCATTGACATTTGATGATTGGTTCGTGTGCCATCATTTTTCCATTTTCAACAAAAAAAAACCCAAACGATTAACTAGCTTCAAGCAATAATATTCATAAAACGATTCAAGGTTTTTTCGTGGATAATTAATTTTTTTTGTTTTTATAAAGGTTCCAACTCCGTATTGTAGGTAAAAGTTCAGCAAAAACTCAATTTATCATCTGCAAAAATCATTGAAAATTGAAATGCATGTTCAAAGTCTAAAGTAAATTTGAAATAAATATTCTGGCACAATTTATTTTCGGATCGTTTTTGAGTTGCAATATATTTATATCGTCAATGTTAGAATTTGGAAAAATTGGATGTTTCATATTCTTATTTTACATACACAAACACACATTCCGAAACGAAATGAAATCAACCAAAAACGCGATACATCGATCGACGCCAAGATAGAAATTGCATCGAACCAATTGCATACAATCATAGAATATTTATGAAATTCAAACATGAATATTTCAATTATTTTTTCTTCTATTGTCAACGAATCAATAATAATTATAATCAATCCCGTTTCCTTCACAACCGTCGATCGGTTCACTATTTTTTAATTTTATTTTTTTTTTTGATTTCTTCAATTCGCTTCCGTTTTACATTTGATTTGATTGTTTCATTTTTCTCTCACAGGAACTTAACTTAACGTATATATTACCTCCATTTTCCCTTCATCCAAATATATAATCACATATTATTCTCTCCTCCGTCCCAATCCTCCCGTGTCTTTGTCTACGTCTTATTGTCCCTCTATTCAGTATCATGTATTTTATATGTCCTCAATATGAATAAATAATTAAATCGCCGCGCAAACGAATATTCCGAGAAAAAAAAACCGTCAATCGAAAAATCCGTCAACCGATAATAATAATTAATTTCTGTCAAAGAAACGGTTCGCTTACTCTATTTACCATTTAATTAACAAATGAATCGCTGTCGTTGCACTATTTGCTGTGCTATAGCTATTGTCATGTGTGCAAATATAAACATCGATAGATAGTAATATTTAATCGCTAGGTCTTTTTCGATATTCAATTTTTGTTGTTGTAATTTTAAACAAAAAGACATTTTGTACATGCAAACGTTTATAAAAACGTAAATAGTGGATTAGTTTGAACGAACACACACACAGAAAAAAGTATTTCGTTTTTGATTTATGTTCGAAAATGAAATCGTTTCGTTAAAATTGCATTTTTATTACTTATTCATTTCGTGACAATTTTCTACACTTATTTTTCGGCATTTGGCTTGCTAAGTTTGAATTTTTTTTTTTCTTTTATCTAAATTTGTTGTGGATCAATTTTTTTTTTTTTTGAAAAAGAAAAAACTAAAAATTAATTGGCATTCAATAGTTGTAGACAATTTTAGTATTATGTTTTTAATTTTAGATTGGATAAAAAAAGTTTTTTTTTCTTGATTTTCGTTTCGTTTTTCTACAAACTTTTTGCAAACTGTATTCATTGCTGTAAGTTTGATTGTAAGTTATACGTTCGATAAAAGTTACAATTTAAAAGGCATTACTTGAATTGATCACTTTCTACCGATTTGTTGACTAAATAAATAATAAGCAACCAATCTTCATATACAAGTGAAAACGATAATATGTAATAATTCATACATAAATACCAAGTGCAGGCACACCAATCGGAACGTGAAGCGCATTGAACGTCATTTTCTAATACCGATCGCAAGCATTTGCTCATTCAAAATCGATTTCAAAAGCAGTTCATTGGTCATAGTCTCCGTAGGGTCGACTTGCACTATGGTACCGATTTTGATCCTCTTTTTCCGTCCATTTTCAAGAATTGTTGGCAAAACTAACAGCTTATATGAATTGGATTGAAATAAAGCCGGAAAAAAGACCTTCTGAACGACCATGTTTATCAAAAATGAAAATGAATGCGCTCTTATGTATGATGACCGATGTCCAAAAATGGATGTTCTGAATCGAATATCATATACCGAAATCCAAAAGGCAAAGAGCAGACAACCAAAATAGCAAAATTTCAAAATGAATAAATTTCGATTTCATCGAAAAGAACAAAGCACAAATCCAGTTTTATTGCCAGCAATAACAATAGTCGGCTCTGTCCAATGGTTTTAATGCAACTGAAACCATATATTTTGTAGCACATTTTCCATTGTTGTCGTCGTATGTGTACGTTGAATGGGGGATTTCTATCATAATCCTATTGAATTGCGAATGCAATTGCAATATAAACCAAATCGTATTTCAAATTGTTTTCGATCATTTTTCCAAAGCCAAATTGTATTTTCAATTGAAGTATTGCACAGAATCATTCTGGAACACTCGACAACAACAACAATAACAACAACATCAACAACAAAATAAAACATATTGCAGCTTTAGTTAATGCGAAAATACACTAAACAATATGTTATGTTACATAATCACTTGGATTTTATGAGCATTTTCATCTCATTCTGAATGTGTATTTGAAATGGACGGACATTGAACAGCCAAATAAATGAATGTTTTTGTTCTGCTGTCGACCTCACAGTTCATAATTCAATTTTTGTTTGTTTTTTTAACCATTTGCTTGTAATGCAGCTTTGATGACAGTCATTCGTTGTTAAACAGAAAATTGTTGGATTTTCTGTTTTCGGGTCCTGACCCATTCTTGTTGTCCAGTTTTTTTTTTCGCTTTCGGATGGGGTTTGAGCGAATGAAATGCAATAATTCACGGTATTCAATCCAAGTTAATGCACTGTAATGTGATAAATTTTGGAATCGAATCAAACTTAAGACCCGCAAGCAATGGATCCATACCAATTGGAGCGGACAAAACAATATTTGTGCTTTCAGAAATTCAATTAAAGATGAACCAATTTTATTTGGGTTTGTTTGACAATCGAATAAACGATAAATGATTCCTTGGATGATTTGAGTCATGTTTGATGTCAATTATTTCGAAAATAAAACATGTAGTACGGTAAAGTTGCCACTCTATCTAGCTTAGAATTTCGAATGAAGAAAAATTATTATTTCAAAGTTCAAACAAAAGAGCACGCAACGTTCCATTGATTGAGCGAAAATAGAAATGTTTAAACCAAATCGGTGGTGCTCAAATTCCGTGAGAAATAAATTGCTGCACAATTAACATGAACGTTGAATTAATTTTGTAATCGAAATTGTTAGTAAATTTGGAATTTTTAATCAAATCAATTAAATTGAAATCATAAATATTGACGCCATGCCCAACAGTTTCACTCGAAACTAATTGATATGTGGCGTCAATTCAAATGGAATGTGCTCCTTCATCCATTCAGGCGAGACTTATACGGATGAAATGTTCCCTTCCCCTATAAGAAGTGAGCCAAAGAATAAACAAAACGAAAAATATGAAAATTGTTTGTCTAGTCCGGAATGGTGTCTAGTCTGTCAATACAAAACGGATATTTTATCAAATCCACTTCAAATGACAATCAATTATTAGATTTTTTATGCTTCTTACACCATGCATTACGAATCTTATTGACGTTTCCATTTTGGACTTGCATTCAGACCGAAACACAAACAATACCAACCAAAACCCGACAAAAATTCCATGTTCCTGGCTACTGACTACTGACCACTATGAGAGTGCAAAGTGCAGAGCATTTCAATTCAAAAATATTAGAATAGCTAAATGTGAAAATAAAAAGCTTGTGCACGTTTGCTGTGAAAATGGGAATGAAAATGAAAATGTGAAAAACTATTAGGATAGATTCGGTTGATAGCATTTTATTGCATTGTAACACGCATCGAATCCGTGACATGACACGAAAATTTTAGATTAGACATTGATTGCAACCAGCCAATTCAATTTGAAAATGCAAATAAAGAGAAAAATCATAAAACCAATCGATGATTTAAAGCCAGGTGCAATTTCACTTTACGTTTTTTTGCCATTTCAACATTTTCCCATTTCAGTTGCATTTCAAACAAATTTTTTTTGCCCGTAATTCATCATAATATTTTTCGTCCATAATTCATCATAGAATTTGCGATTTCCTATTTTGCTAGCAACGAATCGCAAACTGCAAATCCATTAGTTTATTTTTTTTTTGCTTTGGATCAACGTCAATCAACAATTTGGTGTTTCCAAATAAACCGAAGTGCAGGAGAAAAAAAAAAGTATTAAATCCTTGTTTTTTCTTTTGTCTGAGGAATTTATTCTTCGTCGACATTTCGGAATAGCATTTTCAATGGGAGAAAAAAATTATTGGGGAACAAAAAGGGAAATGAATACATACACAAATGGTGCAAAAAATCACACTTTTAATAGAAAACTCCAACTCGATGGAACGGATTGATGATTGAAATGATTTGATTTAGCATGCACCAGCACATTCACCATTCACACACACTTATGTCTGTTTAATGTTATTTTTTCTCTGTCAGGACGAAAAAATGTTTCAATGAGAATTTTTTGTTTCTTTTTCGTTCCGTTTTTTTTGGGTAATTGTTATCGTTTTCAGTGAAGTCCTTTTAAAAGGAGCTCATTCACTAGCACTTTGACACACTGAATACCAAATAATGCAATTTTTGGTACAATTCAAACTTTAATTTCTTTTCTTCCTGTTCAAACTTCTTCCAATTCTTCACATGTACACTTCTTTCACCAAAATGGTATTGAGTATTGAAAAAAAAAATTATGTTTTTCGTTTGATTCTTCTAAAAAAAAAAACCATCAGCTGAAGATCATTTCATAGAATCACTTTGTATCATACAATGAAGTCCTTCGTCGTTCTGTTTCTCTTTTGAGTGTGCGTTTATCGATTTCTGTTCCACATCGAACATTCAAAAAATATTCTTTTCTTTTTCGGTTTTCGTTTTATTTAGTTCCTATTGTTGTTGGTGGTGTTGTTATGCAGGTATTGTGCACCAATCACTTCACATTTTCTTCTTCAAAAAATGCACGAAATGTTCAACGTGTTTAACGTGATTTCACTCTGTTCTCAAAATGAACAAAAAAAAAAAAACTTTAGACTAAAGACGAGAAATAAAGAATAAAGATTGCATACAATCATCGAACGATCGAAACGTAAGACAAATCGTTTGATATGAATGCGTACAGGTAATCCGAAAACAAAGTTATTCTTCTTCTATCGATCGATCCTTGATTTTCTTAGAATTTTACGTTCCAATTCAAAAACAACGTTTTCCTTTACTTCAACACAAACTCCGTGATGTGCTTCGGTTCGGCTGATTTTTGAACAATCATTCAATAAATTGATGATATGTTTTTTTTTCGGTGTGCGGCACAAATCACGATTCAAAAAAAATCCTCCTTTTTTTCAAACAATTTTTCCGATATTTTCCAATCCTTTATCAAATTCACAAAATAAAAATATTTCACAAAAATTTTTTTTTTTTTTTAGTTTGAGATTGAATTTTGTTTCACTTTTCGATTGATTCGAAATCGACTCTACGTTTTTTGGTCACATAAAAATTCAAATTGACGCTCACAAAAATTGTACGTCATCCAAGCGCAACGTACGATAACTAACTGAATGTTTGAATTCAAACCATTCGAGATTCTTTCGTTACTGTATAAAATCTAAATTCCTTTTATTTGGTTTGCAACAGCAACGACACAGCGCCATACATCATATTTCAATGTATAGTGCCGCATACCGAATGAATACGTAAATGAAAGTGCGTATGGGAAAACGTGTGCCTTATACAACGCAATACAAACGATGCGATTCTTTGGCTCCTTTAGTTTGTAGATACTTGGAACGTTTAAATTGTAACATTTTGGACTGGAACGTATGGAAGAAGCGTTTAGATTTAAGGTGCAACATTGTGCATTGAATTAGCTTGTAAATGTATACAAGCCAAAGGATATAAAATGTAGTACATCAGCTGCTGCTGCTGCTTCTACTTTGGTTGTTATTGTTGTTCGTGCCTATTGCGCCTGTGTTTCGTTTTGTAAATATTCTATTTTGTTTCTTTGTTGCATTCACGCTATGTTCACACGCATGTCAGTCAGTTACGTTTCCATGTTTTCGGTATTGCTTTCGTTCGGGAAATTCCCCTTCGTAATGGAGAAGACTGGAATTGTATGGCAAACGTTCAATTCGAGCTCACATTTGTTGAGTTCGTTACGTGTGTGAATCGGTTGGTTCATGTTTATGCGTGAATAATTGAATGTTTTCCTCTCGTATTGTTATGATTATTAAAAATAATTTTAATGCTTTCAATTCGTGGCCGCTTTTCATAACGTCAAGGGCTTATTAACCGGTTTTTTTTTTTTTGTCAAAGAAATGTTCATTGTTGTTTTTGTCACCCTTTTGTTGAAAAAAATCTTTTATAACTGTCCTTCATCAGCCGAAATATTTGTTTATTTAAATAACTTGGTGTATCACCGATGAAAGAGACGGAATTCGGCTTATCCGTTTATTATTCACCGCAAAAAAGATTATATTTTTTGAGAAAATTTCAGACTATGTTTTCCTAATTACGAATTCAATTCGGTTAATTTGGATTTGTATGTTTTTGTCACGTACAGAATGGTTTCGGGTAACGATTCGCTCGATATTTGCTAACGGAAGTTTGTTTAGGATCGCTCATTGCGATGCAAAACTAAAATTGGATATGAGTAATACACTTTGTATGTGAACGAATACTGTTCTGCAGTATTCCGAATAATATTTTGGTTTCATTACTCACTTTTCCCAAACATAACAAAATATTTTTTTTTTTTTTCAGCAATTCATTTAATACTGGATCGAAGGGACCGTCATAAGAAGCGTTCAATTTCTCCTCATTCACATACTCAGCTGCGAGACGTTCAATTCCCCTCATACTTAACAGTCGTACTTTATCGACTTGGAGAAATGATGTCGGTAGATTGAATCACAGTAGCAAAGAATTATAACAGCGACAGTAAACATTCTCATGACAGTCGAGCAAACAGAAATCGGTACTTGTTATTGCATTTGAATATAAAGCGATACTAGCATTTCAAATTCGAATGGACGGTGTCGGTGACCATATGGTGTTTGTTAACCAATGCAAATGTCAATAATTTGTCTTATTTGTATAGGCTTGTGTCTTGTGTTCCATGGGCGATACACTAGCATTCCATATAAAATTCTTTCAATTTTTTTTCTCATTCATTTTCGTTTTTTTCCACATTTGTTCCATCAATTCGAGTTGTAATTGGTGGCATATCTCATTTCTGTGTGTTGATTGCCGACAGCTTCATTCGTATTAATAATGACCGCCACTTATGGCACAAATGAAATATACAGAACATTCAATCAGAAAAAACAGGATTTAATTCGTTTCTTTTTTCAAAACTTTTCGCATGAAATGATATAAAAAAATGGCTCTTAAATGAATTTAAATTGGTGGAAAAACTCATCACCGTCTATTTTATTCATGTTTATTCATCAATTTCAATTGTTTTACCATTCAATTTGGCGTTTGTGTATTCGAAAGCGGATTCCAAAATGAAACAATAATTAATTGAATCCGAATGACTATTTTGACGAATTTTCCATCATTATTTTACGTTATGCATCTATCCTCCTTCCTCGTGATGGTTAAGCTGTTCAGCATTGCAGTTGCCGAAAAAAATTCGTTTCGATTTTGGATTATTTTTCGTTTTTTGTTTATTAAACAGTGATCAACTGATAAAGAGTCGCTTTTCAATTTTTCGCGCGACAAAACAATGAGAATGCAATGAATGCAAATAAACGATTAATTCAGCTCTGGCGCAATTGAATCAGAACGCAATTTTTTTTTGCTTGCAAATTCAAAGAGTTAAATGAAAAAGTGGATCACGAAATGAAAATTGAATTTAAATAAAATACACTGCCAATTAATTGACAGAATGCTTGATGTGTCGGACTTTTTAGTTATAGTAATTCTGTCGCCTTTAAAAATACTTAAAATTCCCGATGATACGATTCTGTGAAATTTTCACGTCTGCAGGTCCCTCTCTATTGATCTTTGAATTACAAACTCATAATTTTCGACGATTTGTTCTAGTAAAATGGGCACGCCTAAACTATATTGAACCATATTGACCCATGGCTGATACCAGTCGATAGAGTACATATAGCTCCACCAAATATGGTGAATCCACCGGTGGCATATACTCCAATCCCATTTAATAGTCACTTGAACTTGCGCATTTGAATATGAGAAACTTCTATGAAATATAGATTGACACACTACAGCTACCCGGTAGATCGGTATTATCGACCCATCCTTATAGACAGTTGATAGCTTGTCTGAAAATATGTTATGTGTAAAATTTTCACGTCCCCAGGACCACTCCTCCCCTGGCTATTGATCTTTAAATTTCATTAAAATCCATAATTTTGACAATTTGTCCCAGTAAAATGGGCACGCCGTCACTATATCGACCCATATTGACCCATAACCGCTACCAATCAATAAAACACATCTAGTTCCATGATCTGTGATGATAGGACATTGGGCGCACTCATCAATCCCATTTTATAGTCACTTGAAATGATAAAAACGTCTGTGTGAAGAAAAACATTCGGGCCCATAACTTGGTATCCAATGGGTTTTAACCCATAAAAATTTCACTGCGACAACTAGACTTTGGGACGAATCTACCGTCAAAGTTTCAGCCCGATTGGAGTGGACTTACTATGTTTAAAGCCGGGAACAAAAAATTGCAAAACGATTTTAAAGCTTGATTGTGTTAACACATCAAGCAAAACTCAAAAATACTTTACCAACCTCAGGCCTTTACAGCATCACTAAGTGGAAGCTTTATGCTTCTATATTATTTGATTTTTTGAAACATCAAACAGATAAAATTCCATTCAATTATCGTAGTTTAAATGCGATGTTACCGATTCCTGATTTCAATTGGAAAAATAAATGTTTTCATTTCGAATGAGATGACGATGATAAAAGTGAATTCGAAATTCTCTCTTCTCCCTCTCGATTTGCTTTTCATAATTTTTGCCATCTCAAAAATGTCATCGTTTTTTTTTGTCGCTAGCGAGATGAAAAGAAATCATTTTTTTTTCGTTTCGCATGTTTGATTCTGCCATTATTTTGTGCCTTTCAATTTGCCGTACCGTTTGGATACGCTTGTTCGGTTCATTTGTTCGATTTTTCATTCAATTCTATTTATTAGTAGAATGGGAAAAATAGAGCCAATTTGATATTTTCATTTCGCATCAATTCAAAATATGGAAATAAGTGAAAATTCGATTGATCCTCAATCACATTGAAACATTGACAAGTCAGAACTCATAAATATGCATTCGAATTTCTTAACTTGGAAAATGTTTCGAATGAATTTCGAATGGGAAAATATTTTTTTGGCTGCGCTTCATCAATCTTTCGATTCTATTAGAATTCTTTTAGAATCAAACACAAATCAATCATTTGACGTCGTCTCGAGAGAGAGAAAAAATGGGAATTTAAATGTAATTTTTGTATTAAAGCGCCATCAATCGGCGGTATAAAGATGGCGCCTCACCATCAATTTGAGGACGTTGATCTCTTTTTCTAATTTTTTTTTCTTTTTTTTTAAATCGAATTTACCTTTTTAGCATTGAAGCAAAATAGAATTTTGAACTGCATTTGATTGATTGAATTTTTGCGTCCCCTTCATTCCCTCGTACTCATCATTTGCATCACTTCCATTTGTAATTAGACATTAGTTTCAATGAACGAAAACCAATAGGAAATACAGTTCAACAGCAATCGTTTTATTTTAGATTTTCAATCATTTTCTTATCGCGAATTTTTTTTTTATACTTTTATTTTAAACTCTCCATGTTATTTCATTGTCAAATAATTATTTTAATTTGTGTATGATATAATTAAAAATTTTCATAGGATTTTATGCAATAATAATAATTCGAATAGCCAAATCGGCAGGGATAATTTCTGCTCTGAACGAATCCAATTGATTGTATTTTACTAAGAAAAAAGAATGCATAAGAGAATGGACGTCAACAAATTTGCAAACATTCAAAATGGATTCAATGACTTGAAGCATCAAAAATCCCTGCCGAACCTAAGAAATTAAATTTATTAAATTCATTCAATTCATTCGAGTAGTTGCTTGATTGTTATTTTCATTTTCGAAATTTAAATCTAAATACTTATTTAAGATGAAAATATTTCTTGTATCGAAAAATCTAGACTAAGAAAACTACTCAAAAAAACAAACAAACAAAAACTTCTTTTCATTGTCAAAACTAACACCGGATTTTATCCGTTTTGTGTTTTTTTTTCTTTTTCATTTTATAATTTTGATTCGATTTGGTGCTGTAGTCGTGTATCGGTGATGCGTGGTCAAGTGATTACACCTCAAGGACTTGGAATAATTGGTATTCGTGTGTCTGTTGATCGTGATTCACGGTTTGGATTCACCTTGACAAGAGCTGGTGGCTGGTAAGTACTTTTTATTCATTTTTTGTTATCAAATTTTCCCATGGAAATATTTATTTTATTTTATTAATTTCTTTTGTGAGCACCGTACATCGCAATATATTGTAATATCGTATAATCAAATGATAAACGTTGAAATTTTTTTTCATTTATCGAATCGACAAACTAAAATCAAAGTTCATTGAAAACTTTATGTAGCTTTTTCTTCCTGCAAAGATATTCATTCACTTTTGATATTTGAAGGATATACTCAAAGACGGACGGATACGAGTTTCGTATCTTTTGCTGCCATTTTCCAGCGAACGATAAATTCAAAATTGAAAAGTTTTTTTTTTTCTATTTTGCACAAAGAATATTCACATCAAAGCAACTCAAACGCCCAAACTTTTTCAATAATATTAAAATTTTAAATTTCACCTTTTTGCTGACAAAAGAATTCGACTGACGTCATCTGACAACTGTTTCTCATGAGCGCGGGATTTTGAGCACAAAAATTTACAAAAACTTTGCAAAACTTTGCAATGAACGGAAATATGCAAATTTGAATAAAGCATCGCTTTTTTCTGTTTTCGAGAATGATTTTGTTGCATCATAAAACGACACAGGATAATATTCGTGTTGTGACATCAAGAGAAAGAAGAATTCGCAGGAAATAATTATATTAATAGCCACAGATTTGCCAGGATCATGGTCAATGGCTGCCCAAAAATTCGAAAGCTTTTCTTCGAACTCGGAATCAATATCGATCGATGGATTTGCGGATTTGGATGCAAAATAAAAAGTTTTTAGCAATGTCATCAAATCTGTCGTGGGCGAGTGTTAATCAAAGAGATTTGTTTGGCTCTTACAGCTTTTTTCAATTTTAAACCAGCCTGTGCCATTCTTATATAGATACACACACACACATGTTTGTTCAAAGTTTTGTGCAAACAAATTCAAATTTGATGCCAGCTCTCAATAAATGAATGAAATTATCCTACAATGAATCATCAGTCGTCAGTGTCAAAGCTTTGGAAAACTAATTTAAATGTTCATTTTTAGGCATTTCGTTTGGTATTTACATTTTGCATTCAGTTTTTGAGTCAAAAACCACAAAATCATCAAAAGATTGTGGTCTTGTCTCTTTTTCAATGCAAAAGCCGATTCAAATGAAATTTCCTATAAATCTCAGTGTTTTGTATTTACGATTTATTTTGAAATATTCAACATGCGTCCAATCCCATCCATCAGACCAGAACGGGTGGTTTCAGTAAATAGCATTTTGTTCTTCGGTGTTTGTTGTACATTTTTCGTCTCAATCAAAACTCAGCTGAATTTCTACAGATGTAAGAGTTTTCAACTCTTTCAAAATTTTGAACACATAAAGTCGCAATGAGACCAAATTACAGACACACACACACACAATTTCCAAATTTTACCCGAGAAATTTTGAAATCAATGAAATGGAAACGTATGAGCGTTTTTCCTACATTTCGATCATATGCCATGGAAATGCAAAGGTAATAATTAATAGGCTTGTCTAGTGAAATGAAGCCAAAATATTACGATAACAACAATCTCTGCAAGACTATTTCTCATGGTTGAAAAAAAAGTTTATACAAAAATCAACTTGATCATGGAATGAATATTTACAGTTACAGTTACGGAAACAGAGTAAATATTCGGCTCACAGTTGTCACCGATACTTCAGTACTTAGTATATCATCAAGTTGTGCAACCTTCATACTCCTTCCTCATCCCATAAAAAATAAAGCAAAAATCAAACAACGGAAATTTTCATTAAATCTTTTTCTGTGTACTTTGTGCTCAATGTGATGCGCCTCTCTCTCTCTCTTTCTCTGCATAAATATAGAAAACTTTCTAACAAAAACTTCCACAAAACATGAACACACAGACACAACTTTTGCTATTAACTCGAAACTGGAGGCTGGAGTTTCAAACGAATTGTTGTTTTCTGTTCGCGCGTGATTCAAAACAAAGAAAGTTACGAAAGCAAAAAAAAACAAAAAAAAAATATTGTTTTCAATCTTTGTGTTGATTTTCACCCTTTTACACAACAGTGAAATATGCAGAGCTAAAATGAAAATATCAACAAACAAACGAATGAACAAACTTTGAATAAATAAATGCAGATATTTGGATGAGAAAAACTTCGGCATTTACTTGATTTTGTGTGTCTGTGTGTGTGTGTGTGTTTGTGTTCCGATTGGGGCAACAATAATCACTGAATGGTAAAATACTTTTGTTGATATTTATTTTATGTGCCAGGAGCCAGGTGATCTCTCTTTGGCTTAATAGTATCAGAAGCGAAACCGATAATGATTAGCATAATCGGCGAACAAAATCGGTCCCTTTGATTAATCCATCCATTCAAATGGTACTTTTTTCAATCTTCCAAATCTGAATTTGGTTCCATTTTCGCATAAGTTGTCATTTTAAAATGCGAAATGCGATGCTTGTATCATTTACATGGTCGGCTGACCATCCATTGCTGTCCCGTCTAGTGTATAATACAAATTCGACCCATTAAAATGTTTTTTGCTCGAGACTCTAATGTGTGTAAAAGCAATTCGAGCGTGTTTGACAACCAATGTGAACATTTTATCAATTCGTCTGCACTTTGAACAAACATACAAAACGAAAAAAAAACTACCCGACCAAATACAATGGGTCATTTTTAAATGTTGTATGTTACACAAGACCATATCGTCTCCATATCGAATGTATAACAATTATCCGGAAATAATAAACGATATCGAAGGTCTGCAAAAGTACGCACAACAAAAGAGAAAAAAAAACAGTTGAAAAATTGGTGTAGATTGTCGTTACGATGAGAAAAATAAAAATTTATTCGATGCACACGAATCGATCCGCAATCTACAATATGGGCACAAAAAATACACAAATTACTGCATGAAATAGAAACAGTTTTTAGCATTAAAAATTGTATAGATTCGACTGCACTAACGGAAGAGTGAAAAACTTTTCGATAAAATGGGCAAGTCTCGAACTTGTGTGCAACGCTTCCATTCGAAAAATGCTCAAGATAAATGAAGAGAAAGAAAATATAAAATAATAGCCGATGGAGATACACCATCGGACTAAATATAGTTTCAAATAACGATATTAACATTAACAGTAACGTAAACCTCTATTGACTACTATATGAAAACCGAGCGGATGACATTCAACGGTATGGGTGAAGCAGAATCAAAATGTAATTTGTTTAATGGAAAGTACACAAAGTTTAAAATATAGAATCTTTATAGAAATTCACAAATGCAATGCCTCATCGAATGGGCGGATGGGCGACTTTGTCAGTGTATCTATACTACAAAAACATCAAATAAAACCAAAATGAAACTGAGAGGAACTAGAGCGAACACTCTGGTGCCATTGAACAGGCACTTGTCGTTGTTGTTGATGTTGTTTGGTCGATTTGATGGTGCGACGATGGGATTTTCGTAAAATTTATTTATTTTTTTTTCTTGTTATTTTTGTTTGCTTTTCTCAATTCACTCGTTCACTCACGGCAAGTATCCGTTGGTGCTGTTGTCGGTGCTGGACTCACTTTCCTGTGTGTGTGTGTGTGTGTGTGTTTGTAGTATCTTAAAGGGCAGTGTACATTATTTGGCGACTGAAAAACCGTTAGCCAATGAAATGTGACACAATACTCATACCATCATATCAGTCGAATTGATGCATTACAAGCATTGGATAAAAATGTCGTCGACAGTGGATGAGCGCACTTGAACTGCATCAAGTGAAATTAATGGATGAATAACAGTAACAAACTGCTTCAATGTGTTTTGTGTGTACTGTTGTGCATGGAACGATGAAGTCGTTTTGCTGCAATTCCATTTTGATATTGCCAAAGATCTATTTGCAATGAATTTTCAAAGCTTAAATTTGTTTCGTGAAACTGAGAATGTTTTTCAATGTGAATGAAATGAATATTGTTTCAAATCGATCGAACAAGAGAAAATGTCCGGAAAATATTGCACGATTTTCATGTGAGCTTAAAATTGATAAATGTCCTACGAGCTACGAGAAACGAGACGGGCAACATTTACGAATATCAATTCGTTGCTGTTGTTGTTGTTGTTAATGATGATGATGATGGTGTCATTGAGTTGTCTAATGCAGAACTTGTCCCAGAATATGTCTGAGAACTGAAGTATTCAACCATGACCAATTTAAACGAAACCAAAGAAACCAAGTCCATTTTTATTCGGAAAATTCCTTAAAAAGAATCTCTGCACGGCTCCATAACAACGCCATCCAAATATCCAATTGAGTTTGCCTTTGTTGCGTCACAAATGGAGAATTCATTTTGGTTGCTCCTCTTGAGTCCTAAAATGCCAATTCCATTCAAATATCATCGTTCAAGGTGAAGTTATAACAAAAGCGGAAATAACAACAACAACAATAACAACAAAATGAGATGAACCGAGACTGAAAACTGAGATATAAATTCAATATTCAACATTCATTGTAATTGGATTTGTTCTTGACGAAAAACAAAAGCTTTTGACATCAGATCCAATAATATTAAATCCGTATGGAAATTTGTGATGTTTTTTTTTCTTGCATCTAGACAAGATCCCGACATCAAGTCTCAAAATGAATATTATGCACACCATTTGTACGTGAACAGACTAAATGGTTGGGAAGTATGGCCCCAATGTACAAGTTCATTATGGTTGCGGTATGCTTTTCCATTGAAAAAGTTTACTTGGAATTTTTCATTCTTCGTTTTACATTTTATTTTTACTACTATTCATTTGCAATTGTAAGTCGTTTTCGAAACTTAGTAAAAACTATTGACATTCAATTCAACATTTGTCATTGTTATTTTTACACTTTGCCCATTCCATTAATCAATCTATGGGAGATGGAGACTTCGAATACGGTATATGTCATTTACTAAGAAATGAATTTTAAATTGCAGAATTTGTGAACGTGTTTCATTTCGAACGCCTTGAAATATGCTCTGAATGTTAAAGTTAGACACAAATACACACTTCCTTGTAATAGTAAATACAGTGAGCAATGAACAACTGAATGACATTTTATACATTTTATTTTCTCATCATTCAGTTTTCCTTTCTTCCGGACTCAATTTTTTTCTCCCCGCCAGCCCCGCAACCAACCGCAGTGAAGGGAAGCTCAATTTACAGTTTTTGTATTCAAGTCGGGCGATGCCATGAATATGGAGAGTCTCAAATTGAAGTAACACTAAATTCAATTTATTTATTATCAAAATCATTAGGTGTGGATTGTGTTCAGTGTTCATTTGAAAATGATTCGAAATCATGTCTGTTGAGGGTGTACGCCTGTATGTGCCTGTATATGTGTGTGTGTGTGTCTGAGTTTGTGCTGAAAATTTTTTACCAATACCGAACACCGAACACAAAATACTGAACTTTGAAAACATTGTATTTGCTCAAATGGAATTGATTACCAACTTGCAAGTGCTTTGACTATGATACGTTATCCATTATCACAATCATTTTACAAACACATGAAATGCTGACTACGATTTATTTGAACGGAATATTTGTATACTTTATTTATTGTCAGTTAATTGAATAGTCTATGGTTGAATTTGATTCGTTTGCCAGACAAAATTCCCTTTTGTTCCAAATTTTGCTAAAATTGAAAAACGAAATTCACCGATTTTTTGTCGTTTGTCGTTTGTGACAAACAATTTATTTACCAATTTTGAGTATCGCTTAACTTTGGATTAAATAATTATTATTATTGTTTCATTGTTGACTTAACACTTCAAGTGTTTGAATTAGAATGCTTCATACTTAATAGGACATTGAACTGACGCTTCTGTCATGGATCATTGTTTTCATTATTATCCATTCTTTCTATTCAATTTTCAATATTTCAATTTTAATCTTCTGAAATCCGATTAAAATGCAATTTTCTTTATATTTTATCTTCGAATAAATTCCATTTTGATAATAATAATAATCATCATTTTCATCCCATTTCATTTTCTACCATTATATGTATGAAAATATATTGTAGGATCCTGGAGTGGATACACTTTTAATTGGCATTTTATTCAATCCGGTGGAAATTCTTAATTTTGTGTTTCGCGTGCCATGCCTTATAACAACGAATTTCTCAAATATTTTCACTAATTGATTCGACAATAAAGTGTCGATAAATTGAATCCGAAACAGATTAAATTCCTATTTTAATTGGATTCCAAAAGAGAAAAGACCATTATTTGACTAATTGCACAGTAATTTTGATTTTGAATATCCTATCAAAACACAAAACATGATTGATGGAAACACTTGAGATTCTATTTTAGAATCTCATTGCAATTTTTGCTTGTTTTTCTCAGAATGTCTTATTATATCCAGAGAATTTTAAAATTGTTGTAGACCGGAGTCGCAATTATATATTAAGCTTCATAAATACAGCTTCAAGTTAGTCGTTTCAAGAATTAAATTCCCAGTTTTCATTTGTTCGGGTGTCAAGAGATTACAAACATCGACCATGTAGCCATACGATGTGGAAAATTCCTATCTCACCTGAACCTGAAATATTACGAGCGAAAAAAGAATTAAATTCAAATCTACTGCAAGAAAACGCTTTTAACTTCATTTATTTTCTTCTTCTGTGAAACTATTTCCTTTTACGTTACAACTGGCTCATTTGAGAGTGATTACGATTCCAAGTCATTGGATGAAGAAAGAAGAGCAAGTCACTGCCAACCAAAATGAAAACAATTGCAACAAATTAGATTTCAAAACCGTTCATGTAAATTGTTTATGTGACAGAATGAGATCCTCCTGAAAAGTGCTCACTTATTTGATGTTTCATGCACGAATATACACCATGTGAACAGTTTCTAAATGCCCAACGAGAAACTCTTTCTCCAAATGAAACAACGGACACACAAACGAAGAAGAAGAAGAAGAAAAAGCAAAAGAACCGAATCTTAATTGCACAATGATAATTTCGTTGGAAAATATTTGTTTTCTTCAAACCAACATCCGACACCCACCATGTTGTCGACATTCAATACTTCTTCATCAGTGTTTGTGTTGCTTTAATGTTTGTCTTTAGTTTTTGCGTAATGGCTTTTCTGGAAGTTGTTTAGTCTCGTAATTTTAATGGCATTTGCTGGCTCTTGAGTTTGTTCTTCGTTTTTCATTTGATACTTTGAGGCCCTTAAATGTGAATAACAGCCGCCATGCAAAAAAAAAAACACGGAAATTTGTTACTGAAAAGTCCATAGTTTGTTATGAATGTCGTACACCAAATGCTTATCGCTTAGTAACAGACCTCAGCGTTAGGCATCTAAATAGAGACAACTGTTCGGTCCGTTGGTAAACGATTTACATCTTTACATAGTGAAATTTATTTTTGCTCATTTGAAATAAATATATTTCGAATTCAAAATGATACAAATACTTAAAACGAATAAGAATACAAAAAAACAAGCAACAACGAAATACCAAATGTAAAAGATTATTAGCGGGAATTGTCTAACCAAACTGGGCTTGTCTTGCAAAAATAAACCATTCGCCGATTAATTTACGATGAAACCATTTTGCACAGTTCTTATATAATATATGGAAAACATAAAATACCCTAAGATAAAAACACTTTCTTTATCTGTTTGGTTTTATCGGATGCCAAATGAATTTTTGCTGTTTTTGACGCATAATAATAACGAAGAATTATGAGCTAGTGATTCGGTTCGTTGAGTTTCGTTAAATGTCAAAGAGGATCCACAGAAATACGGCCACAATACGACCAATATGTTGGATGGTCGCCTTTCCTATTTTTCCCCTTTTTCATTCTGAATCGTGAATGAAAAACGAATCGAAGAATTTTTTTTTTTATTTATTCCTTTGGCGAAATTCAAATCAATTATGTATGGGTTGAAGTCAATTTGCTAGGATATTTTTTTCCTGTAGTGATACTTGTAATTTTTTTTTCTTTTCAAATAACTGACACAAATGTCCCAAATCAAACCCGAGCATTGCCTTTTAGATTAGTTTCCTCAGTCTTTGACGTGTTCAATGGTTCACACGGATCGGAAAATGAATCTTTTATTTATTCATTTCTGGGCATGTCCAATGTCCAATGTTCATATTGCTTATTATTGTTTCATTCGTTCAATTATTGCATTAATGAAAAGGCCAACATGAAATACAACGGATAGATACTAACCGAAAGATAGTAAAACCGAGCGGAAGTTAAAAAAACAGTTGAATTTCCTAAATTGAATTGAATCGTACAGAAAATGCCATTTAACTAATTGCTTTTGTTCACGAAATTCGAAAATTCTACTGAATTTAAATATGGAACGGATTAAAGGCGTTCCTTTGACAAACAACTGGCACGGGTTCTGTCACTATCATCGCTACTGCTAACACTATCATCGCTACTGCCGATAATATAGACATTCGATGAAGCCGAAAAAACCATCAATTTTTCAAGGATCCACACGGTTGGTAACATGGAATTATAAAAAAAAAATGTTCTCAACTTTCGATGAATAGCATATTTCATTTTCCCAAGAATTATCGCATATTATTATTATTTCTGGTGTTCGATTATGATGAAATTTTCAGTTTGAGGTTTGAGGTTTGTGCTTGAATTTCATTTTGGAATCGAATTTCAAAAACCAATTTAATTTAATGCAAGCATTGGTTTGAATGCGATATTGCATGACCACATTGAATCTAAATCACATTATAATAATAATAATCGAAAACACACACACGTACAAAGTACATATTATATGGATGTCCCAGGGAAGTTATTACTGAACGCCATAATGACGAATCTGCCGCAAACTGTTAAAATAACACCGTCTAATTACATTCATTTTTCATTGGCAAAAATTTTTCCCTTTAATTTTCCGAAAATCAAGAGAAATCAAGATACGATATTTCGGCCCCTGGATATCTTTCGGTCACATTCAAACCGCTGATAATTATTATTTATGGTTTAGTTCCAAGTTTCATATTTCCGTATTTTCGTATTTCCGTATTTCCGTATGCATCGTCCATTCAATGTGGCGCGTTCGTTTCGCATCATTAGAATTGATGGCATCTCAAATTGCATACAGCACACGCTCTGATTAAGCATTTCTGCATCTAAATTATATTAAACATACATGTGAATGGTGAATGGTGAATACCCGAATGCTCACATACAACGGTAAACAGTTGATATTATATTCGAATTCGAATTCGTATTCACCATTCGCCATTCACAATCAACGGGAAATTTTTCATCGTTATTTGCTTTATCGTTTCGTTTCGTATTCAGCACTTGCCATTCCATTGCTATTGAAGCTCTGGATTTGAGCACCAAACAAATGCATTCAATACGTAAAATATTTAATAAAATATCAAATTATCTGCAATTTCAGACCCCATCGTGATATCGTCATTCTTATTTTGTCTTTTTTTTTTTGAAATCGCTCAACGCTCAATATTAGAAAAAATACATTCTTTTTCACGCATACCAACATGTTTTCCGACTTATTGCGTTTAGCTGAAAGACAGAACAACACTATAACGAAAAACGAGCCACACAGATCACCAAACCAATGCTGAACGAAAGCAAAGAAGAAAGAGAAAAAATAAAAAGTATTTCGAAAAAAGATACTTTTTAAAGATTCTAAGAGCATCTTATATTGTATAAAGTTTTGCCTTAATGCCTTTTTCTCTGTTCGATTTTTCTTTTCAATGGCATTCACATCCATCGGATTCCATTTCATGTGTATTGGTTTATATTGTGAGCGTGTGTGTTTGGATATCAATTTTGTCTCGGTCACATCTTTCACTTTGTCGATGACTATTGTATATTTGGTTATTTGTATATATGGTATTCGTTCGCTTTTGCCAAATAACCTAATCCATCTGAAAAATACGTGAAAAATCGTTACCAATATCGCAAGTCTTAGCATGTACACCATCACGTAGTATGTCAGTCAGTATGTGACAATCTTGACTATTCACTACACTACACTACACTAGCACACATGTATACGTTCTGAACATTGGTCATATATATTCTATAAATCGGAATATGTTTTTCATTCCCTGTGTCTCTCTGCCTCATTCTTTCTGTCTGTAATCAGCACATTTTCTGAATTGCAAGGAAACACAATGTCATGTTTGCTCGCGTTGTTTTTACTAATGTTGAAATCCATTTTCAATATTTTTCCCTTTTTCATCCCATTTTCCCCTCATCATTCGCTATTCTAGTGAATACTAGCGAATAGCAAAGACATTGAAAATGAAAATTGCTGTTTTTTTGCCATTTGATCCCATAAATATCTCACATATTCGTCGATTTTCCTCTTTTTTCCTTTACGAATTATTTAAACATTTGAGCTGCAAACGCTTGAGTCCATTTCTGGATTGTAAACGGATCATTGTTTACGAATGTGGAAAGTGTTAAAATTTAGCCATCGACCATTTTTCAATACACACTTATCCAATGGAAATTGAGAACAATTCAATGAAATTGACCCTTTTCATTACACATTTAGTTTGCACACTCACCAAACTATTGTTTACTATAGCAATAACTAAAAGGCTTAACGAACATTGCAACGCATGTTACGATATATTGTTACATATGAATGGATCCAAAATTCTGATACACAAATTTTGTATCGTATGTTTGATGTTTGTGTCCATTTTCCCATTTTTCCACAGGATAAATTCTTTCATTTCGATATATTTTGTCACTTTCATTGTATTCAACCATCGTGTCTAGTGTCTTGTTATGTTCGGCAAATAGCCAAGATTCGACACGTTCAATGTTTGTCATTTAGGCAAAATTTATTTCATCGTCAGATCAACAGAAAACAGCTTCGTGCAGTATTTATGCATAAGAAAAACCACATACCCTGTATGCATATGGATCTTCAATTAATAATTCAATTAAATTTCTTCAAAACTGAAATTTGATTGGAAAACTTGGAATTAAGATGGTTTTTCAAATTTCAAATGGTCAATATCATAGATGAGAACACTTTTTGAAACGAATTAATATTTTCAAAGGAATTGTCCACAATATTCTTGCATACTACATACAATGGTCAATGGCAATATGTTTTAGATTTGAAAGCACTAAGTTGCTGCTCTGTAGTCATTCTACAAATGCAATTACGATTCATTGAAATAAATTGCCTTGTTTTTACTAATGACTTCAAAATCAGATAAGATTTTAAATTTAGTTTGCGATGGCATTTAACACAGGGATTTTACGTGTTATACTATTGAATCCATTTCCGTTTTTCCACAACACAAACTTTTAATCTGATTGTTGATCTGCCAAAAAATATACACATCCATTCAAACTTTTGCCGTTCCCACGTTTGTATCTCGAATCCCTAAAAAGGGGGGGCGAAAAAAATTACAAAGAAAATCATTTTCATTTCATGAACGGTGAACCAGGCAACGCCAAAAAGTTATGTATACTTGACGTATATACCTACCGCATGTATTTCTACTCGAGTAGAATGCCGCTTCCAGCTGACGTGCGGTAGGTACTTGCGTCATGGCCGTGAACGCAATGATTACGCTTAGTTGGTGCAATCGCCTTCAAATAATGCCAACGTTATTTTCATTTGAGTGAAGTTGGTTTGGTGCTTGTTTTATGTTCCCTTTGACATTTGTGCAAAACCAAAACAAAAAAATCGATAGAAACAGAATAAAAAATCGTGACGAATATTATTGCGCCTTTTTCATTATATCTGCATTCATAATAAATTAAAACATACTCATAAATCTAAAAAGGAGTGTCTTATTTCGTGTCTATATTTAGATATAGCTCTCTGCGCAACATAATTTTGATATTTTCGTGAAAATTTCTTTTGAGATCTTTTGCTGTGATCCATAGCCATCGATCTGCTTGGATATAGTCAAATTTTTGCATTGATCAATTAAATCAAAATTTAATAAAAAAATTTTGTAATAAATAACGTTGGTATTATTTGAAGACGATTGCACTAACTAAGCGTAATCATTGCGTTCGAGCCATGACGCAAGTACCTATCGCACGCCAGTTGGAAGCGGCATTCTACTCGAGTAGAAATACATGCGGTAGATATATACGATAAGTATACATAACTTTTTGGCGTTGCCTGCGGTGAACACATTGAAAATAATGAAATAAAATCGAACGCGCGCACATGTTTGAATTCAGCATCAAACATACCAAACATTGTTTTCCAAACAAAAGTTTTGGGACGAAAATCTTTATTTTCTTCAGCTTAACGTTGGCTCCTGCCTTTGTTCGCAAATAATTTCTCACCGAGGAAAACTTTGAAAATCGAAATGGAAAAGTGTGAAAAGTGTTTGGCATTGACGAATGGTATGAGGTATGAGTGACCAAAGTCCAAAACTAGACATAATCAGATGTGTATGCACTGCATCATTGATAAATGGATACACAAGTTGGCACGCATCAGATATTCATAACCCATAAAGCACACAAATAGAATTATCGAAGTTTTTCAAGCTTAAATTGTGTGTACATAATAGAATAACCCGTCCAAAATTTCAAAAAAAAAAAAAAAAAAAATTAGGGGTGTGTGAAATGTGGGTGTGCTTTGAGTGAATTATGGAATATGATTTCTTCTGCCAGATATTTTATCGAAGCTTTTTCACAGAGAAATTATTTGTGTTTGGATGAAAAATGGGGCAAAAGACGAAATGGGATCGAGGGATTTATATTGAAGTCCAAATGGAGAATCTAATTCACATAAAACGTTTCAATTCCAATCCAAAAACCATTCATTTCTCTTGCCACTCAAGTTAGGACACAGATTTTTGAAGATTTTTATGGTCCCATGAAAGGCATTCGATAATAATAATAATTTTACAGGCCGCACGTGTGCAAACATTCGAAGCTATAAACAAATATTTTTATTGTTATTTGAAATTTGGGAAAAAAAATTTATTTTCATTTTCAATGCTTTTCATGTCCACAACTTACGGCCAAAACCTATCAGTCATCATAACGGTTCATCAATATCCTGTTAGCAATCATAAAACTGGTGATTGGATTTGTCGGCCAAATATACGAGGATAAGATTTGTTGATTTAGTTCATCGTTTTGAATTTCCGAAAATCGTTGGCGAAATAAAAAATATTCAAGTGCAAATTGTCAAAGGATTTCCAATTTAACTCAGGCAATAAGTAGTTTTTCGAATGAAGCATGAAACATAAAAGTGAACAAAATAGTCTTTATGATCAATAAATTCAAGTTTAGACAGTTTCATTGCCATTTTCTATGTCTTAACAAGGAAGAAAGAAGTTTTGTCTGTTTCATTGTATGATGTTTACTGGAGGTTATTACAGTCTCATGTCTAATGTAAGAATGAAAAAAAACGAAAATTGTTCGCCAAAATTTATAGCTGCGCGTCGATGAAAAGTCGGCTGAAAAACAATGGAAATGAAATATTATAAGGGTTTTGACCATCATGACGATATACAAAGCCATGCATGTCAGAGGTCTGACCACATAAAGAAAATGATTTTATCTTCAGCCCAAAGCTTTGGCTCAATCCTTTGTTCGTAATGGACATGAACAAATGAATTATCTTTCTCATGAAATGTTCAATAAATATGAAATGCATATGTTGCGGTTTTATTCGGTCTTTATGTTCATTTGTCATCGTCTCTCGCAGTTCAAAAGAGTCCATTCACCATTCAAAGGGGTTTTTTCGAATCCATTTCTAGAAAAAAAAATGCTCGTAATGCAGCGATTGAGTGGGCCTGTCATTGTATTTGTGCATCAAAGACTAATTTGGACGAATGGAACTTGAATAGTTTTCAAATCAAAAGAGTTCAAGTGTCTTTGCGGTCTATAGAACATAACACACAATTGATAAGTATAAATGTTCCAAATGGTAAATTTCCCATAAAACAAAAATACACTGAAATTCGCCAAAGTCTATTGTATGAATAATACATAAATCATAATCATATACGGGTGAACAGATAAAAGGTCAGAGAAATGATTACTTTAGAAATTTTTCATACCGAAAAAGAAAATTATCTGGTGAAAAATAATAATAATCATTATTAACTCTTGAGCTTTTATGCGATTAAATGATGCGGGTTGAAGCCGAAGAATGATTATATTTTTTGTTTTGTTATTATTTATTCAAACTCAATGGATCAACAACAACTTATCCGGCTGAATATAAATAAAAATTCGTATCTTTTTGCATTCGGTGGCATATCTGGCCATAAAGGTAGATTTCTTTTCAAAGACCTCAAAACATTCTCTTCTTCTTGGACCACTCCGACCATACAAAATTAATTCAGGCGCAAAGTCATCTTTTTCACTCATTACATTTCCAGCATGAAAAAGCACAGAGCTCATGAAATACCATCTTTTTCTATTTTAACTAAAGCGAGGAAAAAAGAATGAGAATTGAGTCGACTGCGTCAAGAAAAAAAAAACAAAAAAAACAAACACACATGATGATGTTCACATATGAAAAGGGGCGCATATGTACGGTTTATTCAGACAACCGTGATTATAACTACTTATCGTCTAGATGTAAATAGTTAATTGTATCGTCGGTTGCGCTAGATTATGTTGTCTGAAATGAAAAATATTTGCAAAGCTCTCTGCATATTCTGTATTCCATTAGCCAGCAACGAAATTGATACATTTAGTATGCATTAAGTTCACCAGAGGAAAAATAACAATAATAAAGAAAAGGAGGCAAACAAGAATGAAGTGAATATGTTGACCTGTCAACAGTCAACATGCAATCCCAAATAATGATGATTAGCACCAAAACGAGAAAAAACATTCAGGTCAGCAATTAAGAATGAATAATTCGTTATGTCTTCGGGCATTCATCAAGCGTATTTACTAACTGGATATCTTTAAATTGTCACTGAATCTATGATACGCATTTATATTTTATTACCGAATTTTTCTGGTCTATTTATTGATCATCAATGCTCAGGCTAAGCTGGTATTAGATACAAATATATATACAAGTCCATGATCCATTCCATTAACTGGCAACAGGAAAAAAAATTACATGTAATAATCTAGTCTGCAATTCACAATCGACCCGAACATGTTGTTTATATGAACATCATCATTGACACATGTGCAAATCCAACACAAATGTTATCACATCCAAATCGAACATGCCACATTTGGGCAAATCCACGTGTACCATTCAATTTGATTCATGTAAATTTATGACGAAACATTTTGCGATTTTCGTTTAGAATAGAAAAAAGCCAGCATCTTTTCGAAACAGTTTGCTGAAAAAGGTAACGAAGAAAAGAAATGCGAAGATCGAGTGTCATGTATTGACATCAAATATGTAAACTAACACGTTTTATCAGTACAATCGCTTGATAAACATGACTGAAATATATTTCCTCAATTTTTCGTTCAATCCCTTTATTGTTGTGTGTATTCATCATTTGCCCGAATTGCAGCACAATGATGATGTCGTTTTCAGTCATTCACTCACGGATGCGTATTTTTTAAATCGATTCCATTTTATTTATTTCATGCTTTATTTTCCGAATATGTTATCGATGCTGAATGAAAGCAGCTCAATATCTGACACTTTGAGCTCCTGTGTATGCCAAACCATCTCAAATTTCACCTTCGGATAAATAGATCGCTTTTTTTTCATACTATTTAACCATTCAAATTGGAATCGTGTCAGTGGTTTAATAAATATTCAGTTCGTAGTATAATCACATACAAAATGTATTCCATTAATATTTGTTTAGTTGATTTATTAGAGCGATCGAACACGATTTGATTTTGATTTTGATTTGCATTGGCACACACACACACACACACACATGTTTCGAATTATTTCCAGTTTCCAATAACGTGAACAATTCTATTCAGAATATTTTCGATCACAACTTCGACGGCATGCAATTTTTCAGCTGGCATTGATTTGGTTTTTCCATGCTTGACAGTTCGGCATCATTTTTTGCTCGAATTTGTATGTGGAAATTCGAAATTTTTAAAACGCGTCAATTTCAATGAAACCGATTAGTTTACCTGCAATTCGTTGCATTTTGGAATATCCAGAAATTAATATTCATTTATGCTTCGGCGAATGCAAGCAAACTTCAAATAGGAACTGATTTCAGTTTTTGCTGTAAAAATCATAAGACCCGGATTGTCAAAGCTATTTTTTCACTCTATTCGAATACCTTCGTTTCAGAGTGCGTTTGATGATTTTGTGCAATGCCTGCTTTGAGCTATATGCTATTTGCTCATGACATTCTGTCTTTTGTTTTCTTTTTTTTTCGCCAAAAAAAAAATACGAATGCCTTCTGTATATGATTAAACGCCCAGCGATGAAAAGTTTTCTTTTTCCCCATTCTCCTCTCTGCCTCCAGTCAGTGGAATAGTACAACTTTAGATTTGTCTGTTTATCGCTTGCTATAATGGTTTTAATAGACATCCTTTGCTACTCATAAAAGCTGAAGATAAAAGGAATTGTTCGTACATTTTTTTTTTGCCATTTTATTCTATCGTTTTATTTGGCTGTTGACATTGTCGTTATCATCATCCGCTTTATCTTTTGCCATTTTGAATGGTAAATTCGCGGAAGAGTAACTAAATCTTTGTGCTCTGTGCTTCATTCACTTTTTTCTATCTTTTTTTTCTTTTCTTTGTTGGCCTTCTCATTTCTCATTTCATTTGCGTATGTGTGTGTGTGTGTGTGTTTCGTTTGCTTTGAATAACGTCCGATGCCGACTACAAATTGTAGTTGTCGGATGATGTACACAGTGTTTCTATTATAATTGAGGATGTCATCATTTTTAAGGTTGGTTAAATCCATCGGATCGCTGAATGTGAATATACTTGTACAATGCGAACATGGAAGAAAAAAACAACCGAAGATCCAATTGAAATACCAAAAATTAAAATCATGTCGGTGAACAGCAATAGCAAAGAGTAACAGACGTGACCAAACCATTGAAATTGGAATCCATTTCACGGAAACAACACACATTTTTTCAACGAGCTTTTTTAATTCTTTTTTCTTTCAACAATTTCAAAATGCAGTAGCTAGCATTTGGGTAAAATGTAGAAAAAAAGCGAAAAAGAGTAAAAATGGAATTTTCGTGATGTTCCTGACTTTATCTTTGTTGGATGTTAAATGTTTACGGTGGACAAGGACGCATTCTGTACTCCGAATCGCAACAAAATTGTGGAATGGAAAGTGGCTTCTCTGTTTGCATCTGCATATGTTTTCTACCACCACAAAACAGTCAAATATTCTAAAGGACAGTAAAAAAAAAACTATACATAAAAAATATGAAAAAGTTGTGGCTGCAGAGTGGATGAAAGTGTATGTGAGTCTTACGTACGTGCTTTGGACATTTGAAGCATTTTCTCTTTCTCTCGCGTCAGCTTAACCTTTCATGCAATGGACAAATAAATGATTTTCATTTATGCTTTTTATGATTATTTCCGCACTGTTCAACCGATACAATCAGATGTGGGCCTGGCAAAAATTATTTAGAATATATTTTGCTTAATTTTCGTTCTGTTTGATGATAATTTCTTATTGTTGATAACAAATTTTCCATTTACATTCATTTTCTGTGAACTGTGAACTGTGCACACGCTTCTGGCATATTTTATCATTTCAACAATCATTATTTAAATGCTAATCATTCAATTCAATTGCTATCGATAAGAGAATATGCTCCCATCCAAAAACTGTGCATTCATTCGAAATCTATTATAATCTCGTCTGAACAACAACAGCCACGAAAATTCCATCAAACACAATGCCATTTTGAAGAAACTCAAATATCAAACATAAATAGCAAATTCTTAATTATATTTGGAAAATGTAATTGGTTTATAATACCATACGAAATAGAGAGCATTTGATCAAAGCGAATATGCCATGAGCCATTTGCAATGAGCAATGAGCATATTTGACGAAAATAATCGTCATTGAATGCGGTCGTTGCTCGAAAACACATTCCGTTTCCATTGGTTTTGTAATTTAACGAACGATTGTTGGTTTTTGGAAATGCGTGTTTACATTTCAAATTGTACATGTGGTTCGGTTCATTTTCCATTCGAAAATGGAATTTATCCATTGCTAAGCCGATTTGGCTCAAACACCCAAAATTCAACTGTGTGTGAACCACGACCTTTCTCAGCCACGCTAAAAGCCTCATCAAAACCCTTTCCTGAAATATAACCAAACCGATATGTTCCTACTTGCTCAGTATGTGTGTGTGTGTGTGTGCTTGGATCAGTTTACAGTTTGCATGCATATCATCAAATTGAAAGATGGAGATTTGAGTATCTTACAATTTTCCTGACACTTGATTCACTTTGCTTGATTTGAAAATCTGGCGAAAAATTCCAAAATCATTTGTGTGTATTGTGTTTGGTATAAATTCTAATTATTGTATTTCACAATACTCACAGATCCATGCTTAACTTTCATATTTCGTTCAATTGATTCCAAATCTTAGGCTCCTGCTGCTCGGATACCAACCAAATCGAATATTTGATTCGTAATCAAACCCAATTTTCCACGAAAATTCCATAACATGCGAGAATTTGTTGAAATTTGATTGAGTTTTACCATTGACACATGATCGATTTTGAGTTTCAACTTGAAGTTTCTATTTTCGAGCAAACGGGAAAAGTTTTTAATTTCAACAAATTTACTAATTACATTCATTCATTCCTTCAGCACCAGAAACCATCGTATTTATGATTCATTGCATTGATTTCTAAAAAAATGCTCAAAACTGGCCTGTTTTCGAAAACATTCTGTTGAATTGGAGCTCAGTTACCGAACAACGCATAAATAATATTTTCATGAGCTTGAAATGAATTTTTCGGGCATTTGTTGGTTGATGAGTGGATAAAAGAAATCGCCAAAACCATCGATTTTTTATGAACTTTCAACGGCTCATATATTATACAAAATAGTAAACCGATAACCAATACACAAGATATACAGGGGTGATTACATCGAATAGTGGACACTATTTGAATTCCATGCAACCATTTTTTAACCGCATTGACAAGCAAATAGAGAACGAATCCGAATGATAAATAAACAAAAAAACATCTGAATTTCGAATAAATACGATCATTCGAAATATTTTGCATTGATTTTTTGAGTTTTTACTCATTTTTCATTTCGACATTTCAAAAAAAAAAAAAAGCGGCCGGAAAAATGCTTGATATGCATATTCGGCCGAGCTTTGCAATGATTTAACAAAAAAAAATTTTTTGTTTTTTTTTGGCAAATGGGAAAACCACAGGCGATAAAAGCAAAAAAAAGCACATATACAGCATACATACAATATTTTGCCACTAAATATTCATTGGTGACTGTGAAAAGTGAATTTAAATGCAAATAAAATCCAAAATAATTTGTTACATGTTGAATAAGCACCGTCTCAAATTGTACATTGAACATGAAATGGAAACTCTTATTGTGGAACTGTTGGGCCATGTTTGAATATTTAAATTAAATTACAAGCCGTTTGCAATGATTTCATTGAAATACCACCAGATACCAAATAGATACCCGACCATATGAAATTACGTTTGCCGGTTTCGGTTAGTTCAATTCGATTTTGGTCTTTTGGTTTTATTTTTATGGTTTTGTGAGTGTATTTTTGTGTATCGCTTGGATTAACTGAATTACTATTGCAGACATTGAATGGATATTGTCGGCATCAAAGAAGCACACACAATACAAGCAAAGATACTTCATACAAAAATAAAAAGGCTGCAACCGAAGCCATTGTGTTAGTTGCTGGCTGGCTTTCTCACTGAAATTTCCATTGAAAATGATAATAAATTGATAAATATTTATATAAATAAATACATTGCTTGTGAATTATATATTTGACTCAAAATGAAGAAATAGAAATATTCAACCATCAAAACATTGTTCGTCTGGCCGACGATGAAGAAAACCACACACAGCCACGTATCAGATGTTGTGATATGTGGAGTTCGAAATGCGTATCATTTGGTTAGAGAGAAATGTTGTAAAATTCTAACAAAAAACCGCATCCATTTCATATTATGAGCGCATTCAGCATTTGGCCATTCTAACATCGTTCGCCCAGACATACATAATGCAGACACAAAACAGCACATTCAATGGCTGTAATCAATATTATAAATCATTTCAACTAAATTAATTTTTATTTATTGATGAAAACCCGTTTTTTTTCTCGATAATTCCGTCGGTTTAGATTTTCGATTTCAAGCATTTTGAATTTTGAAATTTTCATCTTTTCTGTGTGCATTCCTGAGACTGAACAAATGTTGTGATCCCATTTGATTGATTGTGATAATTTTCAATAGAAATTTTCCGATAACTCTTACAAAATAATCAAAACCTTTGGCTTCGGATCACGAATAATGGTTGAATTCATTTCATTATTGGATAGCCTTTGACTGGAATGTATCTATAAATTAGCACACGTGGTTCATTCACCAAAAATGAAAAAATAATACCATTTACCCAAAACTAAACCTCAAACTTCTAGTTTGTGACAGAATAAAACTTGGTTTTTCGGCAGATATAACGGCATAATCACCACCAAAAAGGGTTTACTAATCTCGAAAAACATATTTTCATTCTGTGTTTGTGGTTTCAAGTTACAATATCAATATTTGCTGCTTTCAGCTGTCTTTGCGCTCAGCATTGGTTTCATGGTTTCAAAATATCCCATTGAAATTATTATCAAATGCAAGAGCAAACATTAAATCGACAGTAGCGGACGATTTCAATGTTCTGTCATCGCGATTATCAGCTATGGACGCTTATCATATTCATGCAGCCACACATCCAAACCGAGTACTGAGGTAGATTTAGTGAACATTGTTCATATTTTCACTTTACAAACAAAAGAAACTCAATGACACAGCAAAAGGAAAAAAATCGATGAAAAAACCGGACATTGTTCGACTGAACAAATTTCATATACGGAAAAAAAAATACATTTCAACCCCTCAACATTTTTGAATTCGATTGGTCCGGCAATCTTTGATCTGTTACTGTACATTCAGCATCAATGAACAATGAACACATGCAATTTATATCCTATCGGTCTATCTGTTTCGATCCTTTCGGCCATTCAAAATTGAATGAATGAAACCGAAATGAAATGAAATACAAAACGAAACATAAAAATGGCCACCACAACGTCCAAAGGGACGAATAACAAAAACATGACAACGACGAAAAAAAAAAATAATCCACACCGGTCGCCTACATCGATATTTATTCATGCGATAGGCTTTCATTTCGTATTCCCCATGAAAATGTTCAATTTTATTTTCATATTTATTAACTGTCTGTCCGATTGCATTTGGTGTCTGTATTTCGAACCAGGCATCGCTTTAGATATTTCTATGAATTATCATTTGAAAAAATTGTGTTTAGATTTGTTTCATATTTTCAAATACACCAAAACGAGCAAGTCATATAAATATGTCCTATCTTTGCTCATCGATGTAGCTGAATTATGAAATATGTACAATTTGACCAAACTCAACCCTTTTTGGATTTTGAAATTTTATTTTTTTTCGACATCCATAAAATTGCGGTGTATTGTATCCGGGACATACCACGTACATCTTCAAATACAAAAATTTATCGAAAAATACGATATTTGTTTGTTGGTGGCTAACAGTTTCACATTAAAAACATAGATTCATCATGTCTAATAATCGTTGACCAACTGGTCAGTGACCAGCCAGTCATTGAGTGCGTATGTTTGTGGCATTTGTTTTTCTGAATTCGCACAAATGCTACACAAAGGGAAAAGAACCGAATCTCGGATTGGTAAATCCACTGAAGTAAATATTTCATAATAATAATTCCTGCTTCCGAAATCCACTGTTCATGAACGTGCATCTCATATCTGGTGATTATCGTTGTTTTTACCATTTTATCTTCTTAAGTTTTTTTTTTATTATTTTATTTATTGATGTGAATGCAATGTTTTTCTCAGGCCAAGCATGAATTCGGTACATTTTTGTATGTATCATTATATATCCCTAATGGCCATTGGATATTTTTAAATTGATATATGAATTAATGTTGAATGTATCCTGCTCGGGAAAGCTAGCATAGCTTTATATAATCAAAAGTACCGACCGGCCATCTATCCCATATTCCATAACCGCTGACATGTTGGTCGTTTATTTAATCTCACGTTTTATGTTTTCAGAAAAAAAAGGATCATGAAAATGTGAAACCTTTCACGAGTGATTTCGTTTTTATTTGCGAAATAATGAATATTCCCACAATGTACCCAATAACACGAAACTGGTCACTTCTATCCTATGGCGTGTGTAATGCGTAATCTATTGTCGATTTAAAAATGATGCCGAGGGGCATCATAAAACCAACACATCATTCACAGAACCACATCTACAATTTGAAATGAATTTTCAATTTTTTTTTTATTACTTCATTCAACATTTGAGATATCGAAATATCAATCGCGATGCCGTTCAATGAGAATTCTGTTCCACCGATAACATTCCTTATGAATAATAATAAATTTCCGGAAAAATTGAAATGAACCCAAACCATTTCAGATTTCAGATAATATTATGCATCCCAATGAAAAATTAATCGACAAACTTCAAACGACAACCAACCAAAGTGACAGTCAATAAAATTGACGATGCGGGAATTTAATGTTTCTTTTGGTCTTCCTATTGGATATATTAAACATTGAACATTAACCGCTTTTCCTTCTTTTTTAACGATTAGAAATAAATGAGCATTGATCGAATGTAATCAAGTTGACGGTTTTCCATGTTTTGGATTAAAAACTTTGTCATTTCAGCCCATTTTCATTGAAGGAACGAAATCGTTTTTTTTTAGGATTTCATTCCGAATAAATCATTACAATTTTATCATCGCATTACATGATTATTATGGTTTCAACTTACGTATGCATTTATTATGAATAATGAAAATAATGGAGAAACATGGAATGGAAAATGGAAACAACGTAAAATATAAAATGAAAATAATAATAATAAGTATTAATTTGATCGCATTAGATTCCCTTCTATGTATATGTATTTAATATGCCAACATTTTACGATGGAAGACAAAAGATGCGAAAGATGAGGGCGAATACTTCATTAAGCACAAGTGAATTTATTCCCCATTTCCCATTTTGAATGCAACATACACGATACAAAACCGTTGAATGTTAAACGTCAATCATTTTCATTCGTTGATTTTGATATACATACACAATTGAAGAATGAAATGAGATGTTCATATGACAATCACACATGAAATAAGTAAATTACAAAGAGCATATTCCATTGAAACGATATCATTCTTCTTCTCATTTTGTAACTGATGTACAAAACAGCAAAAAAGATGAATTGAATGAGTTTTTGATTCAAATATATGGCCCATTTATTTTACCTCCGTTCAAAAAAAAGATAACAGCCTACATCGAAATAATTTCCAAAAACCAATAACAAACGCCATTCCCATCTGAAATTCCAGAAAAAACTTCAAGAGAATTTCGGTTTTTTGAGATTTGTTTTTCTTTGTTTCTGACTTTGAAAATGTCATTTTACTGCTATTTTTAGAGTTTTCTTTTTTTTGTTTTGATTTGTGGATTGGAAACAAGTCTAGACGCCACATTTTCAGTCGATGAGCTTAGTCGCATTTGCGATTTATGGCCAGGTCATTCAGCGCTTCAAAAACGAATTTAAGAAAGAAATGCTGAATTTCGGTGAATATTCATCCGAGAAGAAATAAAAAATCGAAAAAAAAAAATGATTCCATTTCGGCATTCATGGGACTCAATTGTATTGGATGCATGAGGTAACTAAAAGCGTAGCAAATGTATCAAAACCACATTAAAAAGAAAATGGATGAGATATCAAGCAACAACGTTTATGATAATAACCAAATCTAATATGTTCTTTATACTTTATACCATGGTGACAGAGCGAACGACTCACAAACCGAAAGAAAGCATTATAATTTGTGTATAAAATGAGGGGGTTGGTTGCAATGAAACATATTTTAAAATGGTATGCAAGCGCTAAAACAGCACAAAATTAATAAGACGTGTCGAATTTGTTGCTTTTTTGTGTGTGCATTTGCATCATCGACAAAAGTGAAAAATATTGAGAAAAGACAAAAAAAGTTCGTTCAATATTACTGATTGAGCGGCTTGGATTTGAGTTACGCTTGACAGTTTCCTACATTTACATGTTCATTGCAAAGCCATTTAATGTACAATTTGTTTTTTCAATTCATTTTTCGAATACTGTTGAGAAGAAAATTGTTTGATTTTGTGTATGCTCAAATGAACGTCTATCAGAGCGTACATTTTAAAAGAAAATGTTTGTATGATGTGGTTGAGCGATCCAAAATGGGAAAATGGCAAAGAAAGGTGAACCGTTAAATGGAAATGAAAGTCTTTTTTGAATATTAAAATATATTTCATTGTGACAACGATTGAAAAAAAAAATCTTTTATGTATGCGGTGTGAGAAGTGTATGCGAGTATATCGAACAATGTTTTATTCAGGAGACTCACTTCGTTCCTTTCTCCCTAAAAACAGATTTAAAAGTTTGCCGATTTTAAGCCTGTGATATGTTTTGTATTTTCTTCTTACCTTCGCATCGAATAAATAAGGAAATGACTTAGACAAAATGAAACGTTCCTTGTGATGGGATGAACTCTTTTTTCCTTCTGAATTCACGCGTGGCTTGAGATTTTCGGTACTTTTGCTGTACTTTTATATATATTCGAATCCACATCTACACAGAATGATGAATATCATTGATGTTAAATTTATTTCCATAGATTCGGCTGGATGAGCAAATTTAGCGTGGAATTTGAAACGGTTTTGGTATATTAAGCATTTCATATGTGTATGCGTTTTAGAGCTTCAGCTCATTGGTGAAAAGGCGTATTTTGCAAGAGTTAATTTTTCAATCATCATCCGTTGAAGAAACGTGGCTTCATCCGGTTTGAACTTTTCAATCATTTTATTCATAAAAGATTCGATATACGTCGTACCTGCAACCTGCCTGGCATTCATAACAAATACTCAGTCGACTGATTGACGTATTCATTTTTCCTGTGAGGTTTTCCAAACATGGTTTCACATTTTGTATCATGATTTTTGTTGTAGACATTGTGTGTTTTTGGGATCGTTTAATTTGCCATACGAAATTCATACATTTCAAAATCAATTTTACTACAATAAACATTTTTTTTTGGCAAAATACGAAACCATACGAAATTATGTTATAAATAAAATGGAAGAGCAAGCAAAAGATTGAAATTCCCATTATAATTCTACGGTCGAAGTGATTTCAATTATTATTATGTTTTCTATTCATCACATGAATAAACGGTGTATAACGGCCTGTTGTTTTTTTTCTTCATACTTTCCTTTTTCTATTATAATAATTTCTCTTTTTATGAAAACCGTTTTCATTGTAATAAAAAGAAAATGTCGGCCGCAGATATCATTTCCGTTTTCTGGTTACAAAAGGTTCTATTTTGCATTTTTTTAATTGGTTCTTATCAACATTATCAACTCTCAACGAATGAGCGAATATGAATAGTAAATGAAATCAAATTGGATTTCCTGGCATTTTTCATTTGTACCTGCCTTCTGCCTGCATAAGGTTAAATAAAATTAAACATGAACAACGAAACTGACACATGTTCCTTGAAAATATCATTGACAATATGAAATTGAATTTTGCTGCATGTTGAGCACGAAAATTGATGCAAAACCTGCAACACAGCAATTCAATACTTGAATTTGGTATTCACCATAACAGTGACTCTTCAGGGCAGCCATTGGAATCAAGTGGATCACACTGAAGAATTTAATGACAGAATTCATTTATGTGTAATTTACAAACAATAAAAAACGATCGGCCCACATGAAAAAGAACAATACTGTAATTTTCGTACAAAACAATTAACGCAATTGAAAACTGTAATTAAATACGACAAAAATTAACTCGGCACTCGGTATTCGGTATGGTATTCTGTATTCATCGGCAACAGCACATACATTCCGAGTTGGTTGAGAAACGTATGTGAACCTGGGTGAAAACAAATAGCGGAAATATGTAGCTCAATTTCATTCGTTTCGACAAAAAAAAAAAACGTTTTTAAACTGTTTTTACCGAGTGGCAACAGAAGCAAAAAATGTCATTCTTTTGTTGATAGTTTTTTTTTTGTATTGTTCAAATCGCGAAACATGTGAATTCTCAATGAAAATTGCAGATTCATCATGAGCTCTGAACCGAGTTCTGCAAATGCAATCGGGAAGAAAAAAAAAGAACGATTGACATCGGCATTTAAAATCGTATGTGACATAAATTTGAGAAAAAAAAATCTTTCAACTTTTGAATTGTACAAATGAATGAAAAGGACTCAATACAGTGATTGCTTGCAATTTCGAGTATTGTGCGTTCTTTTCATTTGCGTCGGTGCTTGCAATTTACATTTCGATCAAAATAAGGGAAAAAAAACCCACATATTCACAGATGAATTAAAATGAAAATTCCTTTATTTCGTGCAATTTCAGGTTTGATGTACTAGTGAATGGAGGTGGTGCAGTTACATTGCAATTCCAACGTTCACCATTCCATCCATTGACACGCACCGTTTTTGTGCCATGGAATCAGGTAAAATAATTTACATTCGATATTGAAATAATATAAAGAGAGAACTGTTAGCTCTGCATCATCGATTCTATTACTACGCAAATAACCTCAACAATTTTGGAATTTTCCCATTTACAGATTGTGGTCTTGCCACCAATTCAAATGCAACTACATGAGGATGAAGAACAGACCCGCCTACCAATCAAGTGAGTATTCAAACATTCGATCAACATTTTCAATTTCAAAACGCCTGCAAACGAAACCAAATATCTAAATTATTCATTTTCCTTGAATGACAGAATGCTTCCACCGAATCCGGCCTTCAGTTTCTTGAATACAATTAAATATACATTTGCTGACGATACAACAACAAGTGATGCAATGATTTGTTTGGACCATGATCATGCTTTGCTGAAACCACAAGTAATTAGCACATGGATGCCGTCTGCTGTTGGCTCAAAACCAGGCAAACGTGTCATTTTTGCTGAAACACAGGTTTGTATATTTGTGCCAATGTATTTCAAACAATGTCAAAAATTCAACAAACGAACGACCATGTTATTTCTTATGCATTGGAAAACCACAATTATGACCAAATTGAACTGTCAAATATCGAAATATCAACAATAAATGCATATGCACATTGAAAACAAGAGAGGCGCAATTCAGGCAAAATTTTGCTATGTGTTTACTCTATTAACGGAATATTGAAAGATAAACAAAGTCATGAAAGTCAATTTCACTTCGAAACACAATGAACACAATTCACCCGTCGAAATCGAACTGACTTTAGGCTCAACATCGTACAAGTTTTCCGTTCTGTTTCACAGTTTTATTGATTTTCCAATAGAAGAATTTCATAAAGTCAAACAATTATCGTAACAGCTTTACCAAATAAACAGATGCAAAGTGTTTGCCAATTTGCAGACAAGTAGGAGATACCAAGTGTGAAATATTACAGCACAATTGGTGTTTCTCGCTATGCATTCGAAAGCCGCATGCAGATGGAAAATATTCAGAGAGAATCTAAAACACAATGCAATGCTATGCAAAATTCAATCGATTCTCCATTTGAAATTTCAATTCAAATAATTTACAATTGCTTGTTTCATGGCTTTCATGGCATAAGCTAAAGCTACTTTACGTTCGATATACACGAAAAAGTAAACGTGTGTTCAAGCGACTGTAAGCATTTCTTTGTGGCCATTCAGCTAACCGAAGCGTTGAGATACGCATTAAACAAATATTTGATAGAAATTGTCTAACAAACCATTTACAGAACATCGATTTTCTTATCGTGCATTCATGTGTTGCAATTGATGAGAGAGCGAGAGATTTTGTACAGTCAAATGAAACACTTGATCTGTACAAATTTCAAAATGAATTTGCCATTTACATTAACAAACATAGCCAATTTCCAAATCTTCAACATCCGACTGCATTTCATTCAATTTGTCATCATTTTTGCAGCGTTGAGTTGCTGAATTTGTATTATTATATAATATATTAGAAAATACAAGAGCAAAACGATTTTCAAATTTAGGATCCCTCGATGCATGGAATTCATTCTGCAAGCCGTTAGATATGGATAATTCCATTAAATGATTGAATATTGCATTTTGAAACAATAATAAATAATTGAATTTTCTATCTTTTTTCTCCTTCTTCTCCCTTTCGACTGTAGATTGTACAAGAATCGATTCGCATTCCTGGCTCAGAGCTCCATTTAACGTATCAATCATCGCAAGCACCTGGCTACTTGAGTTTGGTACGAATGCGTTTAACTCAAGGAAAAATACCAAAAACATTGACTCACGTTCATGTTGGAGTGGAAATCGAGGGTTCATTACATGTTAAAACTTATGAAGCCGATCCAAATTTAACGCACACATTTGCATGGAACAAACGTAATGTCTACAAACAAAAAGTGTATGGTGTTTCAATAGCACGCATTTCAGTCGGTTATCAATATTCAACATGCGCTCAACCCGTATGGGAAACACAAACAGCCAAATTGCAAGGTTTTGATGTTGATATATCGGATATCGGTGGTTGGGGTTTGGATATTCATCATCATTATAATTTCCATGAAGGAATTTTACAAAAGGGTGACGGTTCAACGATGCACATGAAAGAATATCCACGCATTGTGAAAATAACAATGGGAACTGGTTTACAACGACCACTTCAATGTCCCGAACATTGTAATGGCATTGCCAAAGATTCCAGGCTATTGACGCCAATTGCATTAGCAACGGGAGCCGATGGAAGTTTATTTGTTGGTGATTTTAATCTTGTGCGTCGCATTACAACCGATGGTAAAGTTACGACTGTACTTCAATTGAGCGCAACACAAGTATCATATCAATATTATTTGACGGTATCACCGGCGGATGGACATTTGTATATTTCGGATCCGGAAAAGCATCAAATCCTAAAAGTTATTTCAGTTGATAAAGTACATGATCCAACGTCGAATAGTGATTCGGTTGTTGGTAGCGGTCAACGTTGCATTCCGGGCGATGAAACAAATTGTGGTGATGGTGGACCAGCATTGCAGGCACGTTTATCACATCCAAAGGGTATTGTTATTGCAGCCGATCGAACAATGTATATTGCTGATGGTACAAATATTCGTGCTGTTGATTCAAATGGTATCATTCATACGCTGGTCGGTCATCATGGCCATCATAATCATTGGAGTCCGGCTCCATGCAATGGTGCATTACTATCAAGTGAAACACAATTACAATGGCCAACTGGATTGGCGCTTAGTCCACTTGATGGTTCATTGCATTTCATTGATGATCGTCTTGTGCTGAAATTAACGGCCGATATGAAAATTAAAGTTGTTGCCGGCACACCATTACATTGTAACAAAAATGATAATGGAGAGAAGAAAAATCAAACATCGGATAATGTACTTGGAACTGTTTTGGCTATTGCATTTTCACCAAATGGATATTTGTATGTTGCTGACAGTGATTCACGGCGAATTAATTCAATTCGTGTCGTTGATACGGCCACCAATATGAAAACATTTGCTGGACGACAAGATTATGGGTGAGTATTTGAAATTGTTCATTAAATAGTAGATTGATAAAAGATTGTATACGGATGATGAGAGGCATACGCACTTTTCATGTCATACCATAGAATTCAATCATTTTGGAGCAACATGTATCACTTAATACATTCAATGGGATGATCCAAAAGATAATATTTTCTAAACCACTTGAATAAGCAGAATCCTTCTGTGTGGCATTAAAGCAAAAATGTGCCCATTTCCGTTAAACCCTTTTTCACATGAATAATTATTTCTAAATCCTGAATACCGCAGCACAAAAACGCTTATCATCACCAAATAAAATACGCATACCCTTTCAGCTGGACATTCAGTCCTATTGTTACATAACATACAAACAAGATTCTCGAAAAGGGCACCCGATAACATATGAGAGCGTATGCAATATGCATTGAAAAACACAATCCGCAATCCGATTTCATTCAGATTTTAGACAAATACGTATTTACATTTAACATTCTTAGGGAATAAATACTCGAATGCTCTCTATCCATATATTACACGTATATTGGCCATAAATTATGCACCTCTTCAGTTTTCAGTTTGAACTTCATGCCTCATTATTATTGATTCACAATCGAAGTTCATGAAAACGCTTTTCATCCATGGAAAAACCGCAGCCAGATACATCATAAGCTGAGATCCATTCTTAAAAAATATAGCTTATGAGCAATGAACAAAGGCTTCCTGTTCGACATTCGGCAATATTCAAATGGAGGCGAAATAGAATAGTTAGCGTTTTTAATTATCATAATTTCTCAATAAATTAAGTCGAAAGTATCCGTTTGCCATCCCACATAAACCAACAAAAACCCGCTTATGTACACAAAGGGTGAAAATGCAAATTCCCATTTTCAGTGTAACTTCTTAATCAGATTTTTATTCTGATTCGCATTCATCTTCGTTTTGAATCTGGTTTTTTGTTGAATTTTTCACTTCTTTCAAAAAATCATCATCCTTTTATAAGAAAATCGTCTTCATACTGTTTCCCAACTAAGTTTGAGTGATGACACAATTAGGCAAATATTCGATTTATTTCCCTGTCACCGCAAATAAAGTGTCGCCAACGAATAAATTCTCATTTGCGAATTATGTAAAACAGTTCGTTCGGGGCCAAAGTATTGGGTCACATAAACATAAAGATGGAAAATTCTAATGGTTGAAACCTGGCGATGGCCAAAATTATGTAATTTTGGAATTGGATTGTCAACTAGTTTCCGATTTGAATTCGAGCTTTCGGACAGATAATGATGACGCATGTTTTATTAATAATAATTTTCCGATTCATTAAATTTTTACATTGAATTCGATGGTCGTTAGTCGAAATAAGTTTCATGATTCGACACAGTTGACAATAAATCGAACCAACCTTTATACAATCGATTAATATTGTGTACATAGCCTCATGCAATATAAAATAGTTAGTTTGTGTCCTGAACGATACATTGCACACTGTATACTCCAATGATATGTAATCGCTGATGTACATAATAATAAATTATTGTTTTTGCTATTTTTTTTTCTCAGATCGCCATGTGAATGCGGACCAAATGGAAATGGAACACAGTCTACCACATCAATTCCGGGCCGCATAAATACAAACACAACACCAATCATGTTGGCATCAGCAAACGTTGGTGCATCAAGTTCAGCAACTACACCATGCACATGCGGTAACCTAATGAATCCGGGCAATGGCGGTAATGCATTTAACATGAATATGAACAATGGCGCTTATTATGATGGTTCACCAGCAAACAATGCCGATACACTATTAACATCAAATGCAAAATTCCAAGCTATTTCGGCCATTGCAGTTTCACAAGATGGCGTCATAAATGTAGCCGATCAAGGTAAGAACTCTCTTCCATTCTCCTATTTTAACCTGACATTATTTTTATGCATATAAGTCGACCGAAATGTGTGTACGATGAAAGGTAATAAACTCGCAACATATTCCGGTTTATTCGGGGCTCACAATTGTTTCGGGTGGTCGTGCAATATTTACATTATAAATTTTATCGGAACGGATGTACATGTGACCATGCACTATTTATTCAAACCAGAATTTCGAAAAACTTATTTTGCCATAAATTCTGTGAATAGGTAACGGAAGCCAATGGTTCGAAACAAAATGTGATTACGAAGCGGATGCCAAAAAAAAAAGAGACGAAGAGAAAAACGAAAGGAAAATTTATTTTGTCGTTCAGTTCGTTATCAAAAAATCGATTTGTTTTTTGTGCTTTAATGCTACACTACTGTGACTACAGCTATCACTATTTCATTTTCACTTATGCCATATTTTGTCTGTTTTTTTTGTCCCCTTTCTGCAGGCTCATTGCACATATTGGCATTACAACATTATGTACCGAGTCACGATGAAAATGGTGAATTCCATGTACCATACACACCGGCCAACGAAATTTATGTGTTCAATCGATATGGTCAACATGTGACAACAAAAGATTTAGCATCGGGAAAGACACGCTATTCATTCCTTTATTCAAAGAATACAAGCTTTGGTAAATTATCAACGGTCACCGATAGTTCGGGCAATAAAATTCAATTTTTACGTGACTATAGCAATATTGTTAGTTCAATTGAAAATACTCAAGACCACAAATCCGAATTGAAAATGTCTGGCATTGGTCTGTTGGCCAAACTAAACGAAAAAGGTAGATCTGAATTTGAGCTTGACTACGATAGCACATCGGGTTTATTGAATAGTTTATCATGCGGCAGTGAAACATACATTTATCAATTTGATAATTTTGGCCGGGTGATAAGTATGACATTGCCAAGCGGTGAAATTGTATCGATTCATTCGGCACTTGGCAAAGACATTGGCTTAGCTGTAACCGTTCATGGTTCAACTCCGTCATTATTTTCCCAAATACCGGTCAATCCAAGCGAAGTGACTGTAATCGGTGGCATTGAATCGTTGATGATGAATCGAAATGGACAAGTGACACGGGCTCGTTACAATTTGAATAATACATTAAAAGCAATTTCACCGAATGGTGTTATTGTTGAGGCATCGGCTGTATCAAGGCATCCATTCCTGGAATCATCGTTACCAATTGAAAGTGAAATGTTACCGATGTGGTCACATCAAAGTGTTGTTATGGGCGATGGCTTAGTCAACAATATGCATTCAATTTACAATTTGATTGGTGATTTAAGAAATCCACAGCAAACATTGAACCGTGAAATTTGGGTGAATAATACACGAGCATTTTGCATTCAATATGATCAATTCAGTAGCGTTGAAACATTCTACGATAAAAATCGTCGTCCAATTTTTTCGGTAACATTTGATCCATCCGGTTTACCATTATCCTATGTTCCGGCTAATGGAGCTTATGCTCTGAATATTTCCTATGATCGTTTCAATCGTATCGATGGCTGGAATTGGGGACCATCTGAACTTAAATATACATACGATCGTCATGGATTATTATCGGAAATAACAAGCGCACAGGATGGTATTATTTCATACGTTTATAACGATTGGAATTTGATATCGGAAATTGGTTTGGCCAGTCAACGGAAATTTGCAATTAGCTACGATGACAATGGTGGTTTAAGGCATATTACATTACCAAGTGGAACGAAGCATTCATTTAGTATGCAACCATCGATTGGATTTATTCGTGTTACATATACACCGCCAGGCAGTACAAAATCATATTTGCAGCATTTTACACAATCGGGTGCACTGTTGCAGACTGTATTCCCGGGCGAGGGAGCTCACATCGTTTATCGTCACAATGAAGCCGGCCAATTGTCGCAAATTGTTCATGGTGATGGTAAAAGTGAATTTAGTTACAGTCATATAACTGGTATGCCAACAACTGTTGCACACATTGAACGTGAATTGGAATATCGATGGGACTTTGAATACACCGGTGGCTTATTGACCGAAGAACGTATTGACTTTATTGCAAAGACTGGATTGAGTAATGCTAAATTCACTTATGATTACGATTCAAATTTCCGTATTGTGTCGATACAGGGGCGCATTGGTGGCCAACAATTGCCAGTACAATCATTTGGTTATAATGTTCGAACGGGTAAACCAAGTCAAATTGGACCATTTAAAGTGAATTCACCGCGACCAAATCAAACTCAAGTGAACGACGGTACGGCCAGTTTTATACGTACAGTTGATGGACGCTTTTTGGAAACACAACTTTCGGTTACGATTCATCGTTTAGAGGTGTTCCGAATGGAATTCTCGCATGACATGCACGGAAGAATTTCACAAACTCGAACCTATACACGAAATGTTGGCGTCAATACGTATACAAATGTTAAAAATTACACATGGGATTGTGATGGTCAATTGATTGGTGTTGAAGCTCAAGAACCATGGGGATTCCGTTATGATGACAATGGAAATATGCTATCGCTCACATATCGTGGAAATACAATTCCAATGGAATACAATGCTTTGGATAGAATTGTTAAATTTGGTGATGGTCAATATAAATATGATGGACGTGGTTTGGTTGCACAAAATGCTCGTGAAGAACGTTTCCATTATAATACACAGGGTTTATTGGTGAGAGCCACAAAACGAGGACGATTCGATATTCATTATTATTATGATCATTTGAATCGTTTGACAACGCGCAAAGATAATTTTGGAAATGTAACGCAATTCTTTTACAATAACAAAGATCGTTTGCATGAAGTGAGCCAAATTTATTCACCACGCGATGGAAAATTGATGTCATTGGTGTACGATGATCGGGGCCATTTGATTTATGCTCAAGTTTATCGTCACAAATATTATATTGCCACCGATCAATGCGGTACACCGGTTATGATTTTCAATCAATATGGAGAAGGGATTCGTGAAATAATGCGCTCACCATATGGACACATAGTCTATGACTCAAATCCATATCTGTATCTGCCGATTGATTTCTGTGGCGGCATATTGGATCAGGTAATAAAAAATATATATTTCAATAAATTTTCAAATTTTTCATTGCGTTTAGCATTGTTTAAATAACAACTTTTTTTTTGTATTTCACTTCAAATAGGTAACGACATTGGTTCATATGCCTAATGGTAAAGTGTACGATCCTCTGATCGGTCAATGGATGTCACCAAATTGGGAAAATGTTGCTGAACGTATTGTAACACCAACAAAATTACATTTATATCGTTTTAACGGTAACGATCCAATTAATGCTGAACATGACCGTAACTATCCAGCCAATTATCAAACCTGGCTCAAATTGATGGGCTATCACATTAACAATTTAATGCCACAATTAACAAAACCCATATGGTCACCACAAAATCTTTGGGGCACTAGTCAATCATCAATTGTAACACCACAATCTCAACATTTTAAGAAAGAATTATCACAAACATCCATTGAATCCGGTTTCTTGACACATTTATCACATCGTCGACAAACCGATTTTGAAAAATTATCCGCACCACCAAAATCTCTATTGAAATCCGATCTGCTAAATATTGGATCAATGAAAATTGGTGTTGCATCGGATCCACCATTTGGTAAAGGTATTATTGTATCACGAACAAAATCCGGACAAGCCATTGTATCAAGTGTACCAGCTGCAAATGCTATTTATCGTGATGTATATACATCGGTATTTAATCGATCTAGTTTATTGCCATTTACATTTGTTGTGCACAATGCGCAACAAGATTCATTCTATTTTGTGAAAGAGGAATCATGGCGAGCCAGTGAAGATCGTCAACAATTGAAACGATTACAGGGACAAGTGAATACAACATTCCATGAAATAGCACGTGAAAATGGCAGTGGTAACAATTATCTAGATGTTAAAATACATGGATCACATGCCGTTATCAATTTACGATATGGAACAACAGTTGAAAAAGAGAAACAACGTTTAATGCATCATGCCAAATTGCAGGCGGTACGCAAAGCATGGCATCGAGAAAAGGAAAATCTTCGAAATGGATTGACATCAACATATGAATGGACACAACCCGAAATGGATGAACTTTTGAAACAGGGATATGTCAATCAATATGAAGGTGAATATATACATGATGTTAGCATTTATCCAGAAATGGCCGAAGATCCATATAATATTCGTTTATCGAAAAAGAAAACGAATCAACTTCGATGAAGACGTTCACCATACGAACAAAAATTAGACAATGATTCGTGTTAAAAATGCTTTAGCAGCCATTGAACACAAAGATAAATGAAACAAAAACAAAACTAAATGAATTTGCACAAATAAACCGTCTGATTAGTGATTATACGTATGTTAGTATCACCGAAGAAGAAGAAGAAGAAGAATTAAAAATACAAATAAAAAAAATAAAAATTGTGATGGAGTCGAAAGATGGGTGCCACCATTTTAGAATCAAAACTGAACCAATTTGTCGGTTCGGATTCCAAAATTGGGAAAAAACAGAATAATATTTTTAATGAAAAAAAAAATAAAAATAAAAATAAAATGAAGAAATACGAAAAAAATTCGTCTAAACTATTTAAGTGATTCGAGCTTTTGGAGACTGGCGTATAAACAGTTCACACATAATATGAATTAAATATGGGTTAAATGTTGTTAAATGGGACAAAATCCTTTATGCAAAGGGGCCTGAAAAAGAAAAATTAAAAGGATCATGGAACCAATTTCATTCAATAAAATGGAAACAAAAATAATAATTTATAGAAAATTAATAATAATTTAATTGAACAACAATGAATATTCGCATGTAAAATATAAACTATGCCACGCTTGCGCCAATGCAACGATGATATTAATGATTGATGTAAATGTGAATTTAAATGTGTGAATCATTTAACAGTCGTAAATGATACAAAAAAATAAAAAATAAAATTAAATCGTATTTTAATTGTCTACAAACTCTACAATCTACAACTATAAACTATACAGAGTCTATCGACTCAATGCGAAAGATAAAAGAGAAAATGTTAATGTTTAATTGTTGTCGTTTTATGTCGCTCTGCCCGCTAAACATTAAAACACAACCGATCATCAAATCATACAATTTAAGGACAAAGAAAAACTCTATTCATAAAAACAAAAATGATAAGTAATTTCGTGTTTTGAATGTTGCCAAATGAGAATAATGATGAAAATCAATATGACATTTTAATGATAAACCTGGTCGACGGTTGGAAGAATGAATTTTATGATTATTCGAATAAAATTGAACATTTTCATTGAATATGAGAATCAAATCGGCTAATTTAATCATATAATTATTATATATTATTACTACAAAATATATAACTATTATCGAAGCATTTAAAAATGTAATTCAAAGCTCTATAAACTATTTGGTCTAGAAGAAAGAATATCCATGGGAAAAACTAGGAAAAAAATGGTAAAGAAAAAAGTTTTAGACCCATTTCCAGCCATGGAAACTATTTTATCAGAAATATGAAGAAGAATTTCTCTTTTATGGTCTTATTTTATTATCAATAATAATAATTAATTGTCCCAAAATTGTCCTCGATTGGAGAAGATCCTTCAGAAAAGAATTTTTGTAAATATTTAATGTTTAAAATTAAAAATAATAATAAATCAACGATAAACAAATAATACTCAAAAAGAGAAAATGCTGAAAAATGCATGGACAAAATCATGCTTACAATGAAAAGAAATTCCCAGGAGAATTTTATTGAGAATATTGTGTTAAAGAGCAAAATCCATGAAAACGACAGCCATTACTTACAAAACAAACACTCAAAACTCAGACACAAAATAATAAAATATTTCGAAATAAATTATTATAAACTACATATTATAATTATGAATATAAATTAATCAATTTAATGTATCATAAAATTAAAGAGAAAAAAAACATAACAACAATAAATTGATATGCTGTGTAAATAGAAACTAAAACAAGAAAACGCTTGTCGCGGCGAGAGAAATCGGCGAAAGCGGGCAAATGATGGACAGAGAAGAAAACAAAGGAACATTTTGATGTTTATTGTCGTTAATTTAAGGTAAATAACAAACAAATATGCGAATCAAATGCGAAAATTACAGCAAAAATAATGATAAATTTTGTTTGTGGATTTTTATTATGGATTCACTGAACATTCGATTAAAAATGAATAAAAAAAAAATAAAATAAAATATTATTTTGCTTATTTTGTTCATTGCCATTGTAGTTTTCCAGGCCAAAAAATTTCCCAAAATTTTTGATTCGAATGAAATTCATCTCTATTTTACACCTTTCGCTGAAAATAAAAATTATTTCTTTTTTTTCCATTCTATTGCGTGAAAAGCAAACAGGTACTCAGCTTAAGAACGGATGAATATATTATTATTCGAAATTAAATTTTATTATCATCATTATTATTAGCAAAATGAAAAATTGTCATCATTTTTCCTCGTTTTTATATGTAAATCAATCGACACAAACAAATTATGAATAAAATATATATTATAAATATGATCAAAAAAGATTGCGGTCGATTTTCTGGTGTGGTCATTTTATTTCGATTTTTCAGATTTTGGCATAAAAAAAGGGGAGCAAGTAAGTGACTGTGGCTAGACAACCAAGGTGGGTAGAAAAAATGTCTTTTGTTTTGTTTTTTATTCCTTCATTTCACATCACTTTATGTTTACAATAAAAAATATATACAATCATTCCTATGCGGTAGCTTCATTTTTTAGTCCTTCTGAAGATGAATCGTTGATTGGTTTGAATATACTCTTTTCTGGTAGATTAACAACCCAGCCGGGCTCTAATCCAAAGAATATTTGACGAGGATCTTTCACTTCTGAGAACATCTCGTATGATGGATCATTTTCAATGATGGGCAGCTCATAACCATATTTTTGGGCCAAAGCCTATAATTTCACAATAAATAACAAAAAAAATTACCATGAAAAACTTTTGCATGAAAAATTAAACGTTTGAATTCTAGTAAATCCTACCAATCGTTCTTTACTAATGGCTTCTGGATCGGCTAAGTAGCCTCTTGCCTTTGGATCTGTATAATATTCGATTGCATTTTGTGGTGGAATCATTCGTTTCGGTATCGGTGTTCCACGTTCAAAAAATTTCAATGGATCTTTCATTGCCATTAGAGAAAATGGATCGTAATATGCAGTACGAATAACACCACCGTTTCGTTCAATGGTTGAAATAACCAATTCGCTGGCATGTTGAATCTCGAGGCTGATTTTTGCTTTGAATTTGTCGATACCATCATCTTGTAATGCAAAACCGTATTGACGTGTGTCTGGTTTTAAATCAAATAGGCCGGTGTTACAGAGCTGCACCAAATCAATTGGTTTTGATGCGTCAACACGATTCGTATCAATCATCAACTGTAATTTGTCCATTGTAATTGGGATATACTCTCGGCGAAACCTAAACAAAAAAAAAAAAAAACAACAGAACAAATCCCGTCCGATAAAATGGATTTTGAAGAATGACATCAAAGTTGGCCGGAAAAATTCACTTACTGATGATTTTTGTAGTAATGTTCCTTGGGAAAACGTCGATAAAATGGAAAATTTCCAGTTTCATATCCAAGACGCATATAATTTTGACGACATTTCATACCAGCTCCATGCCGATCACCACCGTGTTGTCCTCGTCCACGTTTATGTTTTGAGCCACAGTCCGGATTATCACGAATATTGGACAATTGAATTCGTGGCAATCCACGAAGCATTGCCAATGCCTTTTCAGTGTTTTTAATATATGACATTATGGAATAAGTAATGCCTTCTTTGTAATAACTAAAACTTTTGCGTGTATTCAATCTTAGGATTCAAGTTGATAAAACATAACCTCAACACATCAAAATGTAAATGTCAAAACCGATTCGAGAGGCGCCGTCTGTCGTATTGGATAACAAACTAAAATTGAATAAAATGCATCTCAACGGATTGTTGTTTTGAACAAAAAAAAAACAAACAAACAAAAGAAAAACAAATTTTTTTTCATTTTCAATTGATTTAGATTGTATTTTTATGTGAAATCGGATGTTGAATCTTTGCAAAACATTTTCGTCAACAAATCGGTGGATCAAACGTATACCGTTTGTTTTTAATTCATTTGTTATGTCTGAATATCTGACACCATGTTACCTAGTTTCTATTTATTTTCATACACAACAAAAGTTAATATTTTTGTTTTCAACTTTCGAAATAAATCAAATCGTCATTCAAACGATTTATGAAATTCTCATTCAATTGGAAATCAGTTTCGTCGCAGTTTCGTACTCAGCTTTGGTTCGGCCAAACTTTTAGGTGCGGTTCGTCGTGATGGTCGCCCTTTTGTGTTTTGTGGTATATTTTCATCGTTTATCTCTGGTATTTTCAACATTGGTTTGCTATCAGTCTTTTTTTCAATTTCCATTTTCTTGTCTTTTGGCTTTTTTCGAGGCGATGATATTGGTGAAACGGGTGGAACTGATACCCGTCTACGGGCTGTTACATGACACTTTGTGATCGGACTATTTGGTGTTAGGCTAGATGAATCATTGATTTGTGAATTCTCTTCGGTTAAATTGGCCAAACGATTATTTGGCGATTCATAATCCAAACTGAATCTTCGTCGTCGTAAAGCATTAACGCGATCGTCTGTAGCCAAATGTTTTGTTGTTAACGGCGTTGTTGACATTTCTGCTCTCGTGCTCGTGGATGTCTGATTCGAAATTGAATTTGTTTTGTTGATACTATTTGCTGTCGGCACCAAACCAATTTGTTGCATCACTTCGGTATATTTTCGGGTATTTGACTGTACCAAATCTACAAATGCTGCTCGCCAATTATTTATTTGTGCGTCACGTTGGGCTAATTCTTTTCTTAAAATCGCATTTTCGCTGTGAACAGCTTGAAAATCGTTTTCTTTTGCCAACAGTTTTTTGTTCATTGTGTCTAATTCGACTTTTAGGTCATTTAACGCAAGCGCCAATTCACAATTGTTTGAACGATATCGTTCCAATAACTGGCCATACGATTCCATTTTGATTTAATATATATCTTACAACAATTGATGAGCTATTTTGTGCTAACAATATTTTATTATCTTTAATGAAATATATAAAATATGAGATTGTAGAGGCTGACACAGCCTGATGCGGTTTCAGTTAGTTCGTGTCAATTGTTATGTACAAATTACGACAAGCAAATGTCACATTCGAAAAAAAAAACTTCAGCGTTTTTGTGGCAGGGGGCGTTCAGAACAGATTGAATGAGAATAGAAATCTGACGAAGGAGAACAGAAATCGTTAGATTACAAAAACAACACTCGACGCAGGCAATAAAAGATGAATGATTTATTTATTTAACAATTTGACTGGCTTTCAAAGCCGAAGATGAAATATTATAAATTATTATGGAACCTTCTCCCTCGGCTGGTCCCCAAATCAAATGATTCGTGTCTCGTTTTTATAAACATTAGAAGTTTGAATTATACAATTTCGACTTTTGCCGGTTGTGGCTCAATTAGGCTCATTTTTAAAAAATCTTCTGTAATCAACTGGTGTTCGGCTGCGTCTTGACCGATCACCAATTGGTGTTGTGCGGCTGCGACTTGACCGACTAACAATTGGTGTTTGTTCTCCATCTGACTGAGATGATATGGAGGTTCGGCCCCTTTTTTTCGCATATTTATCATCACTTGATTCTGTTGCATGTGCCGACATTGAACGACGTTTGTGAACATTTCCATCATCTGAATGTGAGCGATTG
>GL501449.1:5898-27196 GCA_000149185.1 Mayetiola destructor
GTGATAAACATACGAATATAGTATACGGTCTGCCATGTAGCAAAATGAGAAAAATTAGAATGTTTGTTGTTTATTTAATGAAAGCGATAGCTTTATTTGGTCAAAAATGAATAAAAGACTTTGTTTCACACAAATGAAAACATTATTGGCTTGCTTCGTTTTTTGTTATAAGACGTTGATGATAACTCAACGAGTTTGTTCGCGTTATGTTATCGTAAATGGCTTATTTAATTGATAGGATTTAATCAATTTTGAATAACAGATTATAATTGCGTGCCCAAAATCCACACTTCGATCCAAATGAAATGAAAATTCGTAGTCAAAATTCAAAGGCCAATGCAGAGATGAATTTGACGTGATACCATTAAATTTAAAAGCCTCTCAACTCGAGAACAATCACATCATTCAAAAAATATTTTTCAATCTTCATGTCTTGAATTTGCTGAAACTCAACGTTCAGACGCATTTGGAACATTTTCTGCCAAAAGTTGAATTGTAAAGGATTCATTTTCACAATTCACCAGCTGTGAAATAAAACCGATTTTCCTCCAAAGTTTCATGAAATGAAATTTCGAGATGGAACGATTATTAGTACATATTATGAAATATTTTCGGCGTTGACATGGTTTAAGCTAAAGGATTAAAAGCGGAAGTTTTCAAATAAGAGGCGGGAGGGTAAAAAAGGCAACGATTTCAATGTAATATTCTTTAGTTCTCCATTTATTTCCTTCCTGTTATTTTTTAATTATTAATAATATTGAATTCAACTCGTTAAATGTTAATCCACATTTCCATCTTTATTGTGCGATAAAAGATTTTTGTTATTTGTGTCGTGAATTCATGGCAAGGTGTTGAAAACGTTTATCATCATTCAATTCGTTTTGAATGAAGCAGCGAAATCAAAATCACCTGATAAAAAGGTGTGCGCAGGGAATTGAAACATTTGAAGTGTCGATGCGGACACGATAAGGATAAATAATAATAATAAATGACATGCGACACAATACTCAGTAGTTGTTTGTTGTATTTGAACTGAAGAACTGCCATCATTGAAAAATCCACAAAAACGTTTCGAAAGCATGTTGCACACAATTCGAATTGGGTAAGGAATGGATATTGTAGAATTTTGATCCCTGAAAGCGATATCAATTTCAATTACAACTGTAACTCAAGGCGTTCCTTTTTGTTTGCTTATAAAAAGAGGTGTTGATTTTCAAAATCTTACAAAATCCAATTCGTTCCAAGTTACAAAGTTACAATAGATAAATAGTCATCAACAAACTAAAAAACAGGCTGAATTCAAGAAATAAAGCATTCAGTTATGATTGAATAGGCTTAGCCAGTTGTCATGGTGTCGATATGCTTAATGGAACCTAAGTGCATACTTAAAATGCAATCTGCACTTGATGATGTTTATTCTTTTATGCACCAACACTTGTGCCACAAACTCTTTGTTCAGCTGATGAAATTGATAAATAAAATTCACACAACTCATATAATTGAGAATTGAGCCAGACAAAAATACTTGGAACGTAATTTTCAAAACCGGAATGAGCACAAAATACTTTTATAATGCAAGAAATATGGCATCATTTCAGTCACTAGTTCAATGTCTACAAAAGACAAAGTGTTGCTTCGACGGAAAAACTGGCAATGCATTTCTAAATAGTTAGAAAAAAGGTTATCAGTGTGTACAATTGCTACATTTCACAGCAACAAATGAATAAATGCGTATGGAAACGAGAAAAGATGCGCCTTCAAGATAGTCAACTTGAATGACACACTGAAATACTGAAATGCCCACAAAAACTGTTTCACTGACCATTTTCATTTACTTTCTCATTTATTTTATAGCACCAGCACTAATCACTGTTAGTTCGGCAAACTCTAAACTATCAGTTTGCTGCTACACGTTTCTGTTGGTGTTTGAATGTAATGAGGGTTATGGGCATCGGTACATTGGGCATGACACTCTTTACGTATTACTTTGTACTGAGTATTGTATTCATTTCGATTCAAGTTCATATCTGGTCCGGAAAATCGTTTTTTAATTCAAGTTCGTACATTCAAAGCAAACGATCCAGACATTTTACAAAATGGAATCCATTTTAACATTCTCTTTGGCATTTTGTGCACACAATTAACAGTCATTCAGTATCGTGATTGTGAAATGACCGTAACGATAAAACATTATACGAAATGTACAAATTAGTTATCGTTCATGTGATGGTCGATGTGGAATGTGGAATGTGTTTTGGTTGATTTTTGGCCATTTCTCCGGTTCAAAGAGTATAAAACATTGTCATCCCTTAAAATTATAAACCGGACAATGGACCATGAGTTAAACATTGTGCTTGTTCGTTCATGCGATCATTCGTTTGTTAGTTTATTTGGACATCTTTGTCATTCATTCGGTCGCTCAATCGGAAGAGAATTTTTATTTTGGGTTTTATCAGTGCATTGCGTTATTTCTATGTATTAACACCATTCAGTTCAGTAAATGGGCTCTTCTTTCAGTTTTGGCCTTGTCATTTGGTGCGGTTCGTTTGTCCTTGTTTGTCCTCATTTTCCAATCCCTTGTCATCCAATATGCTGCAAGTTGTATAATTGTCGCACTCCAGAAAACTCTATGAACGAACTGAATCGACGTAGAACATGAACATGCAAACGGAGACAATTTTGAATGCTGAGCACATGCAATAGTTTTTGCATGAAAATTTACAAGCGAATTTTGTTTTCTAGAAAACAGAGCTCATAAATATGAATGCAAACCATGCCGCGTATTTTTTCCTTTTTTTTCACCATTGTTTTTACATGTTCTCTTATCGGCCGAAGTTTTTGGTGCAAAAATTAACCTGTAAACATAAGCTAGGTCACAACACTCAGTAAATATCACACTTGAATGACTTTTCGTTTCAGAATTCATTCAAAAATATTGCCTGCATAACGTGGAGGTTCATTGAAATCATTATGATTTTGGTCAGCCATCAATTAAAGATTGATGGCGGAAGTGGAAAATAATAGTTCAGATTTGGTTAAAGTGATGTTTATCCTAACAAGTTCAAAGAATAAAAAAAAGCGTTTGTGGATACGTTTGGGCCTTTATTACTTTTTTGCAGTGCACTGAAACCCATTTTCCCGTTACCCCTATAATGGAGACAACGATATGACATTAATAAACCACGCGATATATATATGTATATATTGTGATGATGACGATGAATTGGCAAAATAAGTACAATGCATGTGTTGCACATCGCATATATACAATTGTTCCACATTTCATGCTCCAAGTGGCAAGTACATATTTAAGTACGAAACTAATGAAACATGCTTTCGTTGCTTTATCTTCGTTCAGCGTACACAGTGCACATTGTAATAATGAAAAATTTCATATGTGGTATCCCATTTTTACTGTTGTCATTTTCTATGTTTCAAATGGCAAAATGTATTGTTGAAATGGTTTTATTTTTCGCGCTCTTATACTTCTTGCTATTCCCTGCATTTTTTTTTGTGGGCTCTATGTTCTCTCAACTTGTACACAATGTGAATGCTTTTATTTTACTTCATCATTTCCATTTTGTCGTTTTTCAATTCATTCGTGGTTGTGCTGTGCAAGTTCGAGTGGAGCTTGTGTTCATGATTCATATTTTATCGTTCTTCCCCCCTTTTAACTATGAATTTACTCGAAATTGAACCATTTTTCTCCCCAAAAAAGTATCGACAAAAACGTGTTCAACAGGATTGTTACGGTTTTAAATTGTCTACTTGTTTCGTTAACAATTCATTGAACATTTGATCAGGACCATCGAAAAAAAGGGTTTTTCACAAACTTTATGGAGAGAAAAGTTCAATGTTTAATGAAAATAATTGAACGCAAGAATTTTAAGTGTGGAAAAAAAAAATATGGAAAAAAGTTTTAACTGAAGAATTTATGAGCGCAATGAAGAATGAATACCGAATACCATCACCAACCAATATATGTAACTTGTAATATGAAGGCTGGATGCGAAAGGAAATTGATAAAAAGGAGAAGTTAGTCAATGAGCCTGAATCTCATTGATCACTCATTTCGTCGATACAAAAAATATTTAGATCTAAAAATATATGCGTCGCCATTCGACGACCCATGACACATTGAACAGGTGATTATTTTAAACGATAATCCAATTCGCGTTTACCGATCATCATCTATTCATTTTCTTTTTATATGGATGATGACGATAAAAATGCAACAGTACATTTACACATGCGGTTAGATTTATGTGTTTATATCTCATATACGTTTCGTTTCGATAAAATATTGTTGTCGGTTCCAAATCGAAATGAGTAGCTGTTTTGGAAATGTTAACTCAAAAATTATTATATGCCAAATTATGCATTTAAAAAAACTTCACTGATAAATATGAATACATAAGTATTTGAACGGTAATGTTAAAAGTTCAAAAGTAACAGAGAGCATCGTTCGAAATTCGAATCAGCAATCAGCATGAAGCATGAGCCATGAGCAGGAATATAATAATAATGGAACAGAGTCATCACAATTGCGATTATATCAAACGATTTAAAAGAATGCGAAACGAACAAAAGAAAAAAAATTCTAACGATGGAAAATATTGTTGAGAATATGCATACATCTACCCTATCTACCATTCTACCATCAAATACATATTGTACTCGTGATCATCATCCATTGTACAGCCAGTTTTGATAAGATGCCCGATAAAATGAGAATTGAACACACGGAAGGGATCGTATAGAAACATTGAAATGAACATTCGTTGCACGGTGAACGATAGAAAAGTTGATTTTTTTTGTTATTATATCTTAATAATCCGCTTTCTCGAGCTAATAACATGAATCGTCCTGCCATTATTCTAAGTAAAAAGTAAAGCGATTGAGCGTCTCTTTTCTTTTGCTTCAAAAAAGATGCATCTAATTTAACCGCGTGAGACTGAGTCATCTGCTGTTAAATAAGAAACAAACGAAAGAATAATATTTACATATTTCGTTAAAATTTCGTTTTTCGGCACTGTTCCGCCACTTTTTTGGTTTTCCTTTTGGTCCTTTTTCATCTTATTTTATTTGCATTGGATTTTTTTGTGGCTTCTGTTTTTTTTTCTATGAAGTTGGCTAAGTGCTTCGAAGCCGGCCCATTCAATGATAATGGCCACATTATTTTTGATATAAAAATTCATCGAATTTCTCATCTCTTCGTTTATTTTCGTCTCAAAACTATGTCCTTTCTACCGATACCGAGATGCGGACCATCATCGGACATAATATCATTCGAGTTCGCTTAAGCGTTAGTTTAATATTGAACGCAATAGCCATCAAGCATCACAATAATGATGATAATGATAATAATAAGTAAGTCCATAATAATAACGATGATGAAAATCATAAAAGCCGGAAAAATGGAAAATTACTTTTTTCGATTTAACCTTGAATTCGTATAAGTATATTTTGCAATGCAATTGCCACGCTTAAGTACTTTTTTTTGCGGAGGTCAAGCCAAAAATATGACAGAAAATAATCTTAGCAAGAAAAAAAAAATGATAATCATGTCCGATGCCAAAGCGTTGCCCGAAGAATTGAAAGAAAAAAATGCCAACGACAAGAATCAAGAATGATATGAAGGCATTGCAAATATTATTAGTTTTCCTTTGTGGATGACGGAAAAGTAAATGGCAATGGAAAATGGAAAAGTGACACACACGGCAATGAAAACGAATAAAAGGAAATCTGAAAAGTCATCGAAATATGTTATTATCCGATTTGATCTTTAAATGTTTGTATAAAAAAAAAAGCCTACAATTCATTTTGAGTCTCATCCTGACCCACCGATTTCAGAGGTCAATGGATAGTAGTAGGGAGGGAGGACGGAAAACGAACGAAAAAAGATAAAACCAAAAATGAAAATGCTGTTGAGATCAAGAAAAGAACAGAAATGAACAAAGAGAAAATCTTCCATTGACCATTAACCATTGTGAACGGAGAATAGGCGTATACATTCACACGCCAAATGACAGCAACGGATAGAATGGATTTTGTCATTTTCGATTATTGTTGTTGTTGTTTTTTTTTCGTTCGCCCGACGGCCTTTGATATTGAATACACAGTGAAAAATACACAAATTAAAGTGGCTTAACAAAAGAGCAAAATGTGTCGAAAAATGGGAATGAGAATTTGAGATGATGACAATGAATGCGACGAGATACTATGCTGAAATTCGATGTACCCGTTGAAATTGAAACAGAAAAACAAGAGATGAAATCTCAAATTTTGACAACGAAAAATACCGAAAATTAAACAAAACAAAAGATTTTTATTCGTTCAATTTTCCATTGTCGACTTTCGGAAGCAATTTCTCTTTTTGCATTTTTTTCTTTTCACTTTGGGTCGCAAAATCCAAATCCGAAAGAGGATGAAAACTGTTAAAGGATCCGAAAAATGTTTCATAAATTTAATTTAATTAAAATTGGTGTGTCAAATTCTTGTTAATTTAAGCGAACTTTTTTCTTTTCATTGTTCCCAGGAGATTACAATCCTTTTTTATCTTACGACAGATTATTTTCTTTACTGTTGAGCTCGTCGACAATTTATTTGCATGAAAATTGATTTTATCGTCAATTTAAATTCAATCATAATATTCAATAATAATCAGCTTTGCTCTAATTGACAAGCATAAAAAATTGATGACGAATCATAATAATGAATATCGTGAAACTGTTGCATAAATTTCATTCAAATCTTCGATGACTGATGATTTTGGAACCGAAAATCTTTCGAATTTTTTTTTTTTATTTATGAATGACTTTTATTATTGATTGACGTCGAACATTGAAAGTTGAAAAGTCGTTTCATTCAATATAAATGGGATTTTTTTTTCTTAGAGTTTATGATGACAATTCGAAGACACCATTCATTCGGCTTCATTATGATTTAACATGTCAAAAATCATCCCATTTTCCATTCCTTTTGGCATCGAAAAAACTGTTTAATGGACTCAATTTAACACTACGAGATACACATCCCAGTGACACAAAAGATTTTCTTTTCTTCATTCCTTCCGAGAATATCGATCAAATGGTCAACACCGTTAACAGGATGAGAAGACGAATTGCATGGATTTTACGAATGCCATTTATCATTACTTGACATAAATTCTGTTTTTTTTTCTTTCTTTTTTGATCTTTAAGACTTCAGCTCGAGCATCATTTACCGTCAAATCATCTTTTTTTATGAGAATAGGAATAGAATCAATTCAATGGATATTTACCGATGATACGAAACAATTGAAGGATTTCAAATGATTTCCCTGTAATCGGAACAATCATGAAAATTTATTTAATTAACGAAAATGACAGTGCATGAGATACGAAAACAGTTGGAAATTGGAAAACATTTGTCATCACTCTTAAAAGTGTTGCAAGGTATAAAAAGGAAGGAGGTTTACGAAATCAAATTGTTAGAAAACTTTTTTATTAAGTCAAATTATTTATTAATAATAATAATCGTTCATATCAATGTACCTTTCGAATGAACAATTTTAAAATTGATAATTTTCACAATTTCACTGTTAATTCAGCTGAAATATCCTTTATTATAAAAAAAATGCATTAATCTCGACCAGGCACCGGAATGTTTTCCTCAAACGAATATTATTGTTGACCTAAAACGATAAGCCCAGCTAAATGTGGATATATATTTATGGAATAAGTTCTATTACAATATCCCCGATATAAATCTATCCCCGTCACTTATGTCGAATTTCAATTCGAAGAAGGCCTCGATGTAAAACGGTAATTGGATGGCCTTTGCATTTTTTCGGCTATTATAACATTAAACAAGTTGTTCACTCAAATATTTATATCGTTTCATCCTTTTGCCATGAACATCTGATAAAATGATCCAAACATCTAAATACAAAACGCACACAAACAATAGCATTTCGTTGTTGTCGCTTCGTTTTATCTTGTTAACTTTATTTTGCTATTGAAATTTTCGTCATTCTTTTATTTTTGTTATATACATATAACATAAAACAGAATGTACAAAGCCAAAAATGTATCATTTAACAGTGGCAAATTACCACCACTTCTATTGAAATCATTTGAATAAATTTTCGGCGCCCTTCGTCATCCACCATTCACCAGGCCGATACTGTAATGTCTTATTCATATATGAATATACCAAATTGTTGTTGTACCCACAGTGAAATTCTAAGTGAGCGAACCGCATTGAAAGAGAAATTATTTTATTTCATCTGTGCTTTGTACATTATAGCAGCTGCCAACCAACCAATCAATTCAAAGTTCACATCAAATGAAAACGCAATTTTGCGTTGTCAGTTGATTCACTGAAATTTTAAATCCAGCATCGAATAAACAAATACTAGCAAAGAAAATTTAAAAATTATACGCAGCAATTTACAAACAAAGGACGAGATATTATAACAGACGATGAAATATTCACTCTCTGTACTTTGTACTTTATGCTTGTTATTTGTTAGAGCCCATGCGAACAGCAACAACAATTCTTTGAATACATTCAATACATCATTTGCAGTATGAAATTTGGACCAAGCAACTCAATACTTGGTGCGTTCAAACAACCATAAGCCAAATGCCAAAAGATGAAACCATAAATAGGAAATGCCAAAAGAAGAAAAAAAAACGACAACACCCAAAGACAATGCATGAGTCTATAGTCAGTAGTCAGTGCGCTGTATTGGTATTTTGTGGCATCACTAATTTTCACATTTAAACGAACCAGAAACAAACCGAAAATGGAAAATTTATTTGATTTTCATTCAGCTCTAAGCGTTTTATGTGAATGTATGTCGCGCTGTTTCAGCCTAAAGCCGTTCTTTTCGACGTTCAATTTGCTTTGCTGTGAAGCTTTAACGCGTTGATAAATGAAAAAAGAAAAAAAAGGAAAAACGTCGAGCACACAATTGTCGAATACTTTATTTGCTTGAGAATGTTAACCATTCCAAATCTCATGGAAAAATGGAATGCAGAGCAAAGCCTTCTTTTTGTGAATGTAATAACAACAAGATCAATAAATTCATGTTTCACGCATTTAATTGAAACAGATAAAATCGATCGAATCAGCCGTTGGCATTTAGCCACTATGCGGCAAACCTACTTTTCGGCAAAAATTTATAAAACGCTTTATATCTTTCACGCACATTTTACCAATGTTTTTGTTTTCTTTCTCTTTTTCTTTTCTTTTCTTAATCTTTTAGGCGATAAAATAGAGCCGCTGCGTTTGTGTTTTCATTTCCTAAATAATCGCGGTCGATCGAAATAACATAATTTAACGCAAAAAGGGATTCAAGCCACATTTTTTTCTTCGGGTGAGTAGAAAGTAAAAGGGATTACAAATTAATTGTTAAATAGCTTCTACAAATGGTTTTGGGTCCTCAAACATTTAACGATTCATAAGTTATCGTTACGTGAATTTACAAATTTTCCTCTTAAGTTGTAAGTTCAGTATTCGCTCAGAAACTTATCCTTTTCCATCACACTCAATACACTATAATATTTGATATGAATGTTACATTATGAGTTTTTCGTTGATGATTTGAATGCATTGATGTGAATTCAAAAATCAACAAAACTGCACACTGCACACTGCACATTCCAATTTCATGTTTATTTTGATTTCGTGTGTTGCATTTTGTTTTCCAACTATTTTTCGATTTGGTTGCAAAATGCAAAAGCATTGATGCGAGTGCATCTTGATTGGTTTACATTTAGATTGGTTTTTTCTTTTTTCTTTTCTCGTTCGATAGTTGCTGACACTGCAATCATATGATTGTCACATATTCGATGGTAATCAATAGTGCGCTGATTATATTGAATTACAATGTTTACAAAGAGATAAAGAGGAAAAATTTTTCCGGATTCAGGGAAAAGCAATCCACGAACAATAGAATTGCAATAGCATTATATAGCGAAAATAGTTTGGCTTCGGTGTGAGTGTGTGTTGAATGTTGAATGCATTCAAAATCCATCGTACACTGTCGTACATTGGATGGAATATCTATTTGGCTGTACTTGTGAATAACTATGAAATGCTACTGAGTTATCCTGCCCCGGATGCAACGAACAAAAACCATAGAATGGCATAATCGATGTATATGTATGTGTGTCGGTACTTCCATTTGGTACCATTCGCCTTCAATTTTTCCCTAAAAATTGCTACCAAAATCAACGAACGTGTTCTTGTGGTGGAACGATGCACGGCGAACAGATATTCTCGTTAAAATAAATTCAATAAATTTTCCATTTTCTTTGAACGATCCAGGACAAAAGAAGCAAATTCAATGAACGGAATCGATCCTGAAATCAGTTATCCGAATGTCTATGTACATGGTGGTTGGTGGTTGCATAAAATTCTTTTCTTCTTTACTTAAAACGAAATGTCTCGAAATATTGAGACGGAAGAAAAAAAAACATTCGAACAGAGATTCTGAGGGAAAACATGTTGAAAATACCATTTTATAAAATGAATACGTTTGTTAACAGCTATTTTTGGCACTTTTTTCTTTTATGGAGAATCAGTTACGGAATCATCTATTGATTCACTAATCCAACATTGTATAAGAACGATGTTCGCGTATACACATTTTCACACAATGTTATCAAAATTGAATTAGTGAAATCAATGACGAAAAATATTCAAACAAGCATCGAAAATGGAACGATCAAACGAAACGGAAGCTTTTAACTTTTTTTCTTGTTTGTTGGATTTATCGGAAACTATTTTGAAACCAATGCCAATAGGGGCAATATTATATCAAGCGAACATGTAAATTTGAATATATTTGAAGATGGTATATGCATCTCAAATCACATTCGATCACACTTTAGAATTTCTTCTCTTTTTTTCTTCGTATTGAATCTATCGAGAGAATATTTTACTTTTGATTAATATTTATTATTTCACAAATTTGCTCTCTGTTACATTTTAATCTAATTTTATTTGTGTAGTGATCGAACATTTGTTCGATTTGTAAGTGAGAGAATGAAAAAGAATATCATGCGAATCCATATCCATTCGTTTCATTCCGGCGTTTATTGCCAGTATCATCACTTGATGCTATAAATGTCGTTTGTTCTCTCTTTTAGCCCTACTCCATTGGATTTGCATTCTAAGTGTTCAGTATTCGCATTATGCGCAATAATTAATTATAAAAGCCAAGAATGGAATTCTATCTTATACAATATTATTCCAAGAAGTCCATCGTTGTTCGTCGTACATTGAACAAAACGAGATTGCAATTGTTAATGCACTTAAATGTAAATTTCTTTCTTGCAATTAATTAGAAAAGTTTTCATGCAAAAATTATAGAAGACGAAGTCAAAAAAAAAAATGCAGCACTTAAATGTACTCATTCTCTGACTCTGGCCTTTCGTGCATTTTTCCCTTTATGTTCAATTTTATTTCGCCTTTCGAACAAAAGACAAGAGAACAGTTGTTTGTTAGTCGAATTTTATGTTTGTGCTATTTGGTCGGCTTTAAAGTTTCAATGACAATTCATTTTGGTTCACAATTCAATGAATATCTTCTTTTTGTTTTTTTTTCGAGTTTTTCAGCTTTGGTGGAGTTTTTACTTTAATCGAAAGTAAATTTCTCTATGAAAAATCATTTGTAGAGAATGAGAACGATGAGCGAATGGTGAATTCTGATGAAGATGTGTACATGATCATAGATAGAAAATGGAATGTCTGTTCATTTGTTATAACACAACGATAAGCTTTATACTTCGTTTTGTCTTGGACAGTGTTCCAATAGTTTTAATAGAATGAACAGAGAGATGGTTATCTGTGCAATCCATTTTTTTGTCTGTTGTGCTAGTGCTTCGAAATTTTTCTACTTCATTGTTCGAAGTAAACAAAAAATTATCGTCCTTTTTGTTGCCAGTTGCCACTCATTGTTTTTTTTTATCCCATTTCCCACTTACATTTTGGACCATTTTTCCTTCTTCTCATTTCATTTTATTTTCGCCGTTTCAGCTTAACTTGATTACAAAAGTTCCAACATGCATTCGAACATTGTAAAAAGACGACCGAAAACCCGAAATGAACTTCTTATTTTTCCAGAACTACTACTACCAGTAGTTTCAAGACCAAAAAATGAGCACGCGCATTTGAGGTGCAAAAAAAAGAATGGAAAATGTTTTATAATAAAATAATTCCCGGATGTTTCTACGGTGCATTGAAATTTTAATTTGAAACTTAAATGAAATCAGTGCAAAAAGTTTCAATAAAAATTATTTAATGATTTCGGGTATTTTGGTAATTGAACATATATTTTCCCGTTCTTTTTCAACACAATTTCTATAGCTCGTTATTATACCCGGTTCGACCTGGTGCTCGGTCTCTTTTTTCAGCACTGATGAGATGCTGCTATTTCGTTACTGAATGCATTAATTCCATTCGCTTCCCGCTAATTATATATTATTATTATTATTCTCAAACGGAATATGGCAATTGCTCAATTCAATATGCAAAATACCAAACATTTGAAAATAGATCGGTTATAAATGCTAAATTCGAATTCATATAAATTTTTATCACAAGAAAAAATGATTGCTCGTTTTTCGCTTTGCAATTCAATTGATTTGAATCATATAGATATGATTGAATCCATACAAGAAGGAAAAAATATGCCGATTGAACTGGATATCAAAGCCCACATGCATCGACATTGGAAAAAGGGTTTCCAAAATATTTCAAATTAAAATATTTACAAAGCCGATTTTGATATATCGATTCACGCCATTCAAATTTCAATTAAATGATATAGATTGCGTTGATTGCGGTTGAATGATCACAACTGCGACCACTTTGTGCGCTTTTTATATTATTCAATTAAATTCTAAAATTTGCAGAATATTTACGATCGAGATATACATATATTTCCGAAGTCCATGTCCGTGTCCGCTTGTGTTTGTGTTTGTGCATGTAAAAAAGTATCAATAACATAAAAGTGAACAGGTCATATGGTGTACAATGTCGCCATCATGTCCATGTAATTGATTAAAGCAGATTAATCGCATTTAAAATACTTTGTTCGTGTATAAACAATAAATCAACGTTATCAAATTTCATTAAAATTGAATGTGTAAAATAAGCATCGAAATTGTCGGGCCAACCGCCAGCCCAGATTATGTTAAATAATATGTTCAATTTTGGAATGCAATCGATGCAAAAAAAAAAATATATATATACGTATTAAGAATATAGTAAATGCACATGTGCTCATTTTAACACTCATTTAGTTTGGGATGTGTGATGAGAAAATGCCTGACCATTGACCATCGAGGCAATCAACTTTTAATCTCCTTCTCCATGAACTTTCAATGGTTCGTAAAAACAAATGAGAGCAAAGTGTACACATTTGAGATACTATTTATGGTTTTGGTTGTTGTTCGCTGTTGTCTCAGAGTTCCTGATCCGGATATGCTGCCCAATCTATAAGCGTGAAAAGCACACATTAATGTAATAAATAGAGTAATAACAATTATTATCATCATATCAGTATTTTAGTATTAATGGAGCGAAGATAATAATTGATGACAACGACCACAACAGTCATCTGCAATTTGCAATCTGCAATTTGCATAATAAATGCAAAATGCATCATACAAAATACAAAGCGCTGGCTGGCTTTTTGGCTTTGCTTTTCGTAGTTTGTTTCATGCTTTGATGATTTCCACTTTCATGCTTGACATCTCTTCTTTGATTTGGAATTTTGTTTTCGCTTTGCATTCACATTGGAGTCTAATATTTGTGTTGCTATCAGTTAGAAAGAGAGAGACAGAGAGAGAGAGAAAGTAAACACAAATGACGATAAATTGCAAATGCATATAGCATAGTTGCATTATACTGCAGTTCAATGTCTAAAAGACAAACATGAAATTATATAAAATTACAAAATCATATTCGCATGCCATCAATTTATGCTGTGTACTGTGAACATTTGATTGAGCTATCGAAATAAGTTTTCATATCGATGGCAAATAGAGGGAGAAGAAGAATCAATAGCTTTTCCATTACAACTTAATCAGTGCTAAATATTATAGTAATTGGTTGAAATGAATTCATTGAAATGATCTCAATTTGGAAATCATTGTACGCGTGCCGATTGCCGATGCCTGCTTAATTAATCTCAATGAAAATATGATGAATTTAACACACATCTGATGGCTATGTCTAGGCCTAAGCTAACCAACAACAGCAAAGGATCAGAGTTTTGAATTGAATTGATAATGTTTGTTCAAATGGAATGACAAAGATTATAATCATTGGATCAAGGAATTGTAGTTCCATTAATTTGATGTTCAATGTTCAACATATTCAAATGTTTCATTCCCATTATTATTAAATATAATTTCAAGTTAATCTTCGGTCTTTTTGTAATGCATCATGCACCATGCACCAAAATTTATATGTATAATAATGCAAATAACATCACGAAATTATGTTTATTGTTTTAATTAAAGCATGAAAATCATGAAAGACATTGTAACATAAATTCATTTGAAATTGCGATATTTTATTCGAATATATTTAGCATTGCATTCAATACATTCAATTTGATTGAAATATGTAATAGTTTCGCTTTGTTAAAGCATTTCGATTCGTTGAATGTGTCAAAGATCTGTTTTGTTTGCAAAAAGTATTATGACGTTAAAGCGATTTAATATCATTTAATCCCATCACCAAACAGTCAACTAATAGATTGTTGTCAGCTGTCAGTCCTACGACGGATATTTATATGCTCTTCAAAACTAGTCACATTTGGTAGCAAACATCTGATATGCATCGAACCGTATTCACATTCATTATTTCGTTAACGGATTAATTTATTTGAATTTGCTTGGTTGATATCAAAATCGCATAATTCTGATACATTTCCGTAATTCGGTGGCATTGTTTTCTAATTTGGTTGACGTATATTTTGACAACGTCCAGAATAAAAGCATTCAAATAAATTTACAATCATAATCTAAGTCCATTGCTTAAACAAATCGACATAAAATTGAAAACATTGAATTCAAATTCAAATTTACATTTGGAAGTCCAAGAAATTGATTCGGGATTAAAAATTCAGCAATTTTTAGACGATATTTTTGCAATGAGTTAAAAAACATTCAATAAGATTGAAATTTGAGAAAATTCGACATTGAATTTTGGGTTATTATTTATCATTTGTTTGTTTGCCTTCATATTTATTTACAACGTTCAGATTTCGACTCCGAATCTTATCGCATTGTTTGCGGAATGGAAAGATCCCCTTGTCACTTAACCATCAATCCAAAATGAAAAGGAAATGGTTTAAATAAGCGTTTCATTTGTATGTATAGTTGTGCCCATAGGCATAAAATATAGAATAATAAGGAAATAATACTGTGATGGGCTTCTTTGGATGAACATTGGACACATGTATGTAAACAGTGGCTTAAATAAAATATTAGGTTTTATGGTTCTCAGCTGTTAGCTGCTGACTTCGAAGAAGAATAAACAATATGTTTCCACATCCCGACAGATAATCGTTGCGTTTGCAACAGTTCAAGCTGCAATTTGTTTGATTTGAATATTTTACGCTAATAAAGCATGTATGTATTTTGTTGTATATACAAGCACATTTTCCAGCTCTTAGTCCCAACTTACATTGTTAACACTATCAATAGATCAAAAAATTTGACAGAGAGAGAGAGAGAGAGAAAGATAATTTGTATTTGACTTTTTCATTTCTTTTTGAAGAACGATGACTTGAAAGCATTCCCAGAATGTTTCTTCCTCAATTTTTATTTTGTTTACCGAATAACTCGGAGTCACTTTACAATTTTGCAAGCAAAAAATTAAGAACAAGGAACATGAAACTTGTACGAATGCTCCAAAGTATGAATTGAATGCAAAAAAAATGGAAAATTCTTCTCGGTTTTTTGCACAATGGGAATTTCGAACGAAAATTGCATTAATTATGGGTTGTGAATTGTGTGTTGTGGCATACTTTGTAAGTTGAAATAAACAGCTTTTCTTCTCATGCTGCTTCATTCTTCATTCAGTAAGATTTTATCGACAAATTGAGGTGGCGACAAAAAGCTGCCAAGCTTCTTTAATTAAACGAAATAAAATTAGAGTTGGAGAGAACGAAAAATGATTTTGTTACATTGTGATATTCGTGAGTTTTTTTTTAGCGATTCAGTTTTTTTTTTCAGCACACAAATTGGAAGCAATCACGTCTTGAAGTAGATGAGAGCATTGAGCATCCTAATTCTGCTTCACATTTGGCGTTCTCTCGAATTTTAATCCTTCAGTGGAAAAATCAACATTGTTGCGCCCAATGAAACTGCACCTGCAGGAAATGAAAACAATGTATGTCGGATTCCAACGTTGAACCACATTAATGAAAGTGTAACGAATTCAGTGTTTGCATTAAAACCGAATGATTCGACACAGCAAATTATGGGAAATTTCTCGATTCGATTATCATCGAATTTTTGTTATTTCTTACGTTTGTTCAATTTTCGTTGACCTCTGAGGGGAAATTCAACATAGTTGAACAGAAAAACAAGTGGGAAGAAATTGAATGAAAAGTTTTTGAAGAGACATCGAAAACTGTCGAATGTGAAATTTAACCAAGTTTGTAGTTCGCAACGAGCACTTGATAAAATGTTTATCAAGTGTACAAAGTAGTACAAGTTTGGCGGAAAATTTCAAAACAAAGTTCGCTACAAATTGCTGTCGCTGGTTGTTAGTGGATATTGATATACTATTCCATGCATTGATGTAAAATGAAACACAAAACAATCAATTGATCTCGTTTATTTTGTTGATTTTTTAAGATGTTGTTCGATGTTATTCCATTGATAAATTGTTGCAATTATTCACTTAACCCAAAATAGTTTTCTCATCTCAGCTCGAATTGAACAAAAGAGTTAGGTTGAGCTCACTTATCTTATTCAATGCAACGAACAAATTCTTGTTGATTTTTTGTTCCAATCATAAAATAGTGAACGTGATTTATTTAGAGCGTTCGTTTTTAACAAAAGCTTGACTGGAACAATTCGAATTCACAATCACTCTCTTTGCTAAACCTTTCAAATTGTTCTCCAATTAATATTGATCACCCTGCAATTTACTAACAGTGCCTGGGCCACCGAATATGATGGAATTTCGAAACATTCATAAATCTTCCATAGAATGAATGCAGTTCTCATTTAATCAATTGGAGTCAGTCCAATGGAAATAATGAAAATGTGAAACGCATATGTTATTATTTTCAACACACAATAATGGGGATCATCAGAAAATGAACCGGAGAGATGAAAAAATAGAAACAAAAAAAATAAACAAACAGAATTATTGTGAAAAACGAGCCAAAAAATATCATCTGCTGAAAAGCATCCTGTCGAAATGTTGTTCGGGGCCGTGTCTATATATGCGTGAATTTTATAATATCCGCTTTTCAGCAATTGATGTCCAAAATACCATACACAAAAAATAATTGGACGAGAGCACAGCTATATCGTTATTAAAAAAAATAATATGTAACATGGAAACAGAGACCAGAAATGGAATGGGATGGGGATGGGGGAGGATTCTTTTTGCCATTTGTTAGCCACACACAGCATGCGATTCGTGTTCTTTTGTGTTCCAAACCATTTATTTGCACATGGAATTTTTTAAATGGGCACTCTGTTATTTTTCACTCTTCAGCATTTATCTCTCAATATTGTGAATGTTTTCACTAATTTATTTTTTCAACCGTTCCCTTTTTTTCGTTTTTCTTGATTTTGTTCTATTTCATGATATTTTTTTTTCCTTTGGTAAAATAAATATTTTAGGCTTTGAGCAATTATTTCACCAGCACGAAAAATAAACACAGGAACATAGCCCTTATTCTTTGCGGGCGAAAGAACCGAAAAAAATTCTGTCGAGAATGGCAAATCACTCAAAGGAGCGAAAAAACAACAAAAACCAAATGGAAAAAAATCGTTTCGTTGAAATGGAATGATGTATAATAATGTATAGTCAAATAGACATTATTATGGAATCAAGTAGGATTGAAATTTCGAATGTGTGGTCGCATTAAATATTAGAATTATTGCGACAATTGAATTTATGAAGCTTTGATTTTATTTGCATGTCTGAGTTTTTAATGTTTGTGTCAGCACCGGAAGGAATAAATCCGTCACAAATTTGAAAATTACATGTGTATTATTATTATTCATCAGGGAAGGGAATTAGGTTGAAATGAGCAATGGAACTCTTAAAATTGTAAAATGTTCGAAACATGAATATGTGTAATGCGTAAAATACGTGCACACACAAGTTGTATACTCAAAATATCAGCGAAGATTCGTTTTTTGTTCGCTGTTTTTCAAGTATTAAAACTTGAATATTTTCTATCATACGCGGCCAGAACTCGAGGATATTGTAAAGCAAATGGCTGTCGTTTAATATCATAAATCATTTTCGAATTAAAATCACTTCATTGAATGCGTTGCACTGCCTTTCGCTATTTTAATTGGATCGAATTCCGAATGGAACATCAACCATTTACCTGAACCATGAACCCATATCAAACATGGATGTCATTCTGCTAGAAATATTATTAACGGCCATTGTGTATTATGAGCTGGAACATTGAGTGGTTTTATGCACGCAATATACATGTCGAAATAGTATTGCTTCTCGCCTTTTTGATCATTTCAAGTAATATTGATCTTTTCACGTAAAAATAAGATTAGAACTTTGTCTTTCTCTCTTCTGAAACTCTGTACTACATTGTACAATAAGGAGAAAATGGCTTTCTTACCGGAATGCATATTGAAATTTCGTATTCTACTGATCCCTGGGTGTCGGCACACTTTTCATGAATTATTCAATTCAAAATTCATTTCTTTTTAACTAGAAGTGTCGAGTCTATTGCAACCAGGAACCAAATGCTCTACAGTTACTGAGAGCCTTAGACGATGAAAAATAATAATGGCATCCAGAAATAATATAAATCGATACGGTTTAATTGGTACGCCTCGAAACTCAAAGCAAAAAGCCATCCTTCATTATTGTAATAGTAAAAGATTCGATTTGTTATTTTTTTCTAATGATGGTTTTTTGGGCGATCAACTTTTCAGATCCCTGTTACATTTAGCCATAGAATTCTAACTGAATTCAAAATTGTGTTTGTTGGTGTGCACTATGCTCAGCATTCCAACTACTATTCACTTTGTTTATTCAAAATTTGCAACAAATGCAAAACGTCTGTAAAATTATGAGCGATTTTTTCTCCTCATCCCTCGCTGCAACTGAATGCTGAGCTCTGAGCAGAGGAAACAGACCGAATGTTCCGGTGCTATTTTTAATACTAACGTTTCATTCTTTTTGACTTGTGGCAGTTTTGAAAACTATTTTCATTTTATTTTGTGCGAAAAACAGAAAAGTTCCATCACAATGGAGAAAAATGAAAAAATGAGAGAGTGAAAGTGTATGTGTGGATCGGTGGACTGATGGCAATGCGTCGATAGAATAATATTTAAAAGCAAGGAAGCGGAAGGAGAAAACTTATGCAAAACTTTGGAGAACACACCAAAGGAGCAACAGAAGGCAAAAAAAAAATGAAACGGAAGAAATTGAAGAGTGAGAAAGAACGAAAAATGAAAAAAAAAAACAGAATCTGGCTTACGAAAATTGCAACCATCAAAGATGAGCGAAACTTATGCATTGGATTTCCGGTTCAATGCAGAGAAGTGAATAACGAGAGAATGAATGAAAAATGAAAAAAGAAGAAATATTCAACAATGGAAAATGGAAACGGAAAACTATTTTTCAAAAAGCCACATTTTTGTTGTATTTCTTCCAAATCGATGCAAAAAGTTGAATTCCGATGGGATGAAAAGGAAGATAAACAATGTATTTTACAATGTTGAATGCCGAAAAACGGCCACAATTCTCCATCAACACGAAATGCTTTAAAATGATTTTCATTTATGGCATCCATCTGAAATGCCCGAGTGCATATTGAATAGCATAACAAAATGAAATAAAGTAATAAATTATAGATTTTTTCCTTAAAAGATTTCAACGCAAAAAAATCGAAGAAAAATCGAAATCTCGAATTCTAAGGAAAAAGTCACGTTAACGACATTATAAGAGTAATACTTTCAACTTCTAACGTGAAATTGAGACAGAAGAAAAAACCTCAATACGAATCATGTTCGAAAATTGTATTATTTATTTCAAAAGCATAAACAAAATATCATAATAAATCATACGTCATTCTAAGAGTTTCGTTCAGTTTTCTGTTGTTTTCTTTTATTCGGTCGATGCGCATTTCCAAAATATGAACATAAGGCGTAAAGCAGCCAACATTTAGCCGATTTCATATCATTTCATTCGAGCATTGCAGTCACAACACTAATAAGTTTTTAGCTGAATGGCTTTTCGTTTCGTCTCAACATCCAAAATGGATACCACAATGAAGACTTGTTTCAACAGAAAAATCAATTCAATGTGCTTGGTTTAAATGTGTGTGTGTGGCCTCGAAAAATGTTCACCAAAATTGGCCATAAAACTTTTTTCAAATGCATTCGAATATATGTAACATTGAATGCATTTATTTGCCAATCAACTACATTTGTTTTGAATGCGACAAAGAAATAAATGGTTTGGGTTCGACAGTTCTTCTCGGAAAACGTACATTCACACGATTGAAATGAAAATACGAATCATGACTCTGTTTGGTTATTGTATTTGTATACATACATATATGTTTGATTTGCTTGACTTGAGATTTTCAGAGATTTTTACATGAATACACAAACTTGCAATTCACATACTGAAACATTTCGATGGGAAAACTTTTCTATTTATCACCATATTCGCGTCTTTTAGTTTTTCTTCGTGTTCATTTCATCATTGGATTTTGTAGCATTTTCCCTTTATTTTATTTTGTATTTTTGAATGTATCGAGACAATACTATACAACACACTCCCAAAGTGAATTTGAGAACAGAAGACGGGAAAGGCATAGTGTCACAACAATAATAACAAGCTCGGCTCAATGTGAGACAATGAAAAAGAAACATTTAAACTTTTTGAATGCAATGCAAGTCGGTGAACGTATTGATGTAAATCAAAATATGGAAAAAACAAATGGAATCAAAATGAAAAAGAACAACAAAAACAGCAGCAACGACAAAGACAACATTCTTTGCCTAAATTTGCTATGTTCAACAAAACTATGCAACCAAAACGGTAATATCATTGGC
>GL501449.1:85614-103886 GCA_000149185.1 Mayetiola destructor
CCTGATTCCTTTTTTATTTTTCGTTCAGAATCTGTTTTTATTGCAAGTCATCCATTTTTTTGTCGGAGAAAAAGTTTTGAGATTTATAGGATTCATGCCGAACCCAAACTATTCATTTGTATTGCCATTGCTATGTTTTGTTTCCATTTGTTCGTTCGTTTGTTTCCATTTTCATTTTTGAATATCAATATCAATGGAAAACTCAGTCAGTTGGATTGCAGCAAATAAAACTGATTTATTTATGGTTTTAGTTGGGTAGTGAATGTTTGGATAAATTTGTAATGTATTTTCAGAAACTCAGAAATGGATCGCATGCAAATTTAAAATGTAAAATTAATTTCCGTAATGGTGTATTGAAACATGCATCAGCACACATGAGTCCAGCATTTATCATAACCAAAGAAAAGCTATTTGAACAAATCACTTTGAATAATTTTCAATTTTGATTCGTTGCCCAAACTTATCCTCATACTTCAAAAGTATTACAATTGCAAATGACTCTTTTCGATAACCCGAATGTTATTGATGACCCGCCCTAACGAAAGTTCACATCATTCCAAATACCCTTTTCACAGATATATAATAATTTTCGAAATAAAGTTCATGACAAAGAATTAAGCAAATTTAATTGAATGGAATGGCGATAGCATTGAACATTGAGTTCATAAATCAATTGAAAATGATTTTGATCTCGAACGAGTCAATTATCCATCACATCATAAAATGTTTCATTGCCATTAAGTTCACGAAAGCGTGAAATGTTGAATTTTGAAATTTTCCAAACAGGAAAATGTATTTATTTTAAATCATCTATCGATGACTATAACCCAATCAATTTTACACTACAATTCACATTGATTGCCGTTGATTGCTGATTCGCCTTGCAGCATATTTTGCTGTGAGACCGGAATTAGAGAAACTTCTATTTGGATTAATTAGACAACGACTGAAGCAAAAACATCATCAAATTTGAGTCGATCGAACCTCAGACAACATTACCACATATCGTCAATAATCAATAACAAGCGTTCACAACAAATTGAACGGTAAAGTTTGTTTGACAGCCACAAAATTTGACTAAATATTCATGTTGATGCGATTGGGCCACTTCAAACTGAATGCTGATTGATTGCATTACAGTTTGTAGTCAAATTCGATTATAATTTGTATTAGATAAGCCGCAACTGATATATGATTAAATTTCGTACCTGAGATCGGATACCAGCGCACCATGGAAAATAATTCTTTGGCCTGCGGTTGCATATCGCGTATGGTGTTAAGTTGTAAATTCCGAAATTTTAGCCCATGGACTGTTCAAAATCGTTATGTGGTCAGGAAGGAAAAATAAGATTATTTTTTTTCATTTCATTTGGAAAAGAAGAAAACTTGCTTAAAAAGTTTTCTATTCGATCGGAACAACTTTATATTATTATTTTTACCTCATTTAAAAAAAGAAAATTGTCAGCACACTCAAGGACTTGAGAAATAAATGTTGTTCAATGGCAGGTTTGTTGGCAAACTATTGAAACGATGAATTGGTTGTGTATTTAATCGTTATCAAATCGATTATTCATGACCTCATTGAAGTTGGAGTGAATGGATCCATTTTAAATGACAGCAAGAATTGGACATTTTTCCACGAATCATTTGTGAATTGGTGATTGTGTACAATGTGCAAATATAACACAAACCAATGTTTTGACTGTGTTCAATTCGATTTCCGAAAATGTTTTTGTTTTTTTTTTCATTTACTCATTTGTTATGTATAATCGATTTCAAATTCGTTGCATTCATTTTTGATTTGTTTCGAAAAGTTTTGAAAAATCTAAACTTATTTATGAGAAACTTGTTCATTCGTTTGATGCTATAAAATCATAGCACAATGTGACTATCATTTCAATCTAATAACAGGGAATATTTTTTTTTTGTCTCACTCTTTCTCGATTAGATTGTTGTGCTGCTGGAAAGAAAAGCATCCGTTAAAATGAGCTGGTGCTGAATAACAGGAAATAATGTGAATTTAATCATTTTCCATTTATGTTCCACATTTTTTTTTTCAAAAATGATTTTTAAATATGAATATATCAATATATTCAGTGTGGTGTTCATGCTTGCTGCATATTAAGAATGGCATTTGAAATCGAATAGTTTCATATTCATAATAATTTTTTTTCTGTTCTCTCTTGTTGTTGTTGTTGCCTCAAATCGATTGATGAAATATGTGAGCTGATGCTGGTGTGTATTGTGGTATTTGAATGATGTTCAAATGAATTTCCATTTGCATACTGTATTAAATTACTCATATTCCATATGTAGCTCTGTATACATTTGGCATTGGTGAACTTTTGACTGTATAAGACAAGGAAAAATATGGAATAGAAATAAAAACAGCAAAAAAAAAAGTTAAAAAAATTGTACAAAATCGGCCAAATTCATTGTACAAAAGATAGAAATGAAAATCGAACAGCCATGGGCGGATTTAATGCTGTCGTTTATTTATGATTTTTTGCATTCTCCGCAATTTCAATTTTTTTTTTCGCTTCCAATTTTTTTTTCAAAACTTCAAATCCATCGAAACATTACTATGTTCGTTCATTTTCTGCATCGTCATTGAGAGGCCACAGTTATACAAACAGTTCGCCAAATGCAAATATTAAACACACAAAAACCATATACGCGTTCAGAGCATGACAGATTTACTCTAAAACTTGAAACTACATTCCACAGACAACAACAACAGTAATTGTGAAAAACTTCCTCATCGGTCGATTCGATCTGCCATTTCATTACAGCCGGAAAATATAAACTATTCTGTGTTTGATATTCAATGAGAAAAAAAAAATGGGCGAAACATTTTTCCTCGCTATGGTTCGATGAACACGATTCCATTCTAATGGTCAAATGTGAAAAATACATATTTCCAGAAAGTTCTAAATGAATAGGATTGGAAAAAATATAGTGAAAAATGAGAAGGCGGATAACGAATAGAGATGTGAAGCGGTAAAATCAATATCGTTCCACATTTTCAATTGAAAATAATCTCATTTATTCGAGTTTTTGAAATTTAAAAGCATTCAATAAGTTCTCATCTGATGAGAACCGAAAGGCAAAATTGGGAATGGCTTCAATCAGCAAAAGGAATTATAATCACCAAATCACTTTGGCATGGATTACATTGAACAGCTTCACTGATATTATGTCACACAAATTTCAGGACTTTAGGTTTCATTTGCCGAATTGAATTGAAACAAAAAAAAAAATAACTCACAAGAGCTCGGGTTCAGAAGCCTTCGGCAAGCAGAGATACAAATTGTCATCAACCAAAAAGTCATAATAAATTCATGGATTACACCGTCAGCTACTATCACTTTTTGCAATACGACGAATTCTCATTCTTTTCCACGTTGAGCATATTTTTGACAAATTTTCGCATTTCGTGCAAAAGGAGTTAAGCGTTTTCAGTTTCTTCGGCAAGAAAAAAAACTCCAATTCCTTGCAAACACGATGATCATCATTTTGTTAAACCTGAATTGCCTTTCGTTCGGAATTTTCACGAAAACGAAACGCTTGCAGCAAAATAAAACAGAGAAAAGATTTTTCATATACGAAATTTTATTTCATATTTCTTACATGTGCATTGTATGATGTATAAAGTACAAACGCACAGCAGGCATATGTATGCCATCTTAATAACAATAATGGTTTCACCTTTATTCAAACCCAAAACATTTTTTCGGATATGAAATGTTTGTATTTTGTATTTAATATTTTGTATGGTAGCATCTTCCTTGGTGGTAATGTTGCTCATCTTGCGGTTTAGTGATTCATATAATTCGTTGTTCAATAATAAATGTCCGGATTTGAATAATATAAATATGAGTATTGAGCACTGGGCAAAAGAGTTTGAACATGGAATATGAATGACACCGAGTGCCACATATTACAAGCATCAATTTGTAAAAGCAAATTTATGGGTCATCATTCCCATGATGATGGGCAATGATGAAAGACGGAAATCAAAAGCCTGATATGAAAGTGAATTGAATGTTTGATATCGTCATTTACTTTTGTTTCAATCATCATCAATTCGCTTCTGGGCTTATTACGCACCTGAGCACTAAACACTGAACACTGAACATGCCGACGATTATTTTATTATTATTATTATGACGATGGTGTGCACGATGTCACCCTAGCACATAGAACATAGAGTAAGGTGAATGTTAAACGTTCAACATTATCGATACATAAATAATGAATCAAATCTGTTGATGTGGATTCATAACGACGGTTATAATCTCGTTTTTCCATATATCTGATGATGAATATGACGCGAATTCCCTCCCCCCCCCCTCAGAACACTCGGATAACAACTACCAAAATACGGTAGTCACGAAATAGATTTATTCGTAGAGCATCTCATTTGGCATTTCGCATTGAATTTGTACGTGATTGAACAAAACGAAACAAACCAAACCAAACTGAGTTAAAACGTAAAAATAAAACATTCAGTTCATAGATTCAATGATAATAATTAACATTTACTTAATTACACCGTCTGGAAAAGAGTATGAGTGAACTCCATAATTGCATTAATATTTATTCGATACTCGAAAATTGCTTATATTCCATTTGGTTGATTGTGGTCGCGGTAACACGATTCTCTTCGAAAATTTATTACTTAAGCCCATGTCATAATCATAAAACAACGAAACGACAACAAGGATCGAACAGCATATTCAAGAATACAGTTGTAGTTGTTGACTATTGGGACCCATTTGGGTACCTGCCCAATTTTAATTGACTGCCTAAGATTTTGCAGTGATTGAGAGTCGACTTTCTGTTGCTTTGTGCCGTCTTGTGCGGAATGTGTTCCGGTCGGCATTAGGTTGAAAAAGTTGATGTGAATAACTTGGACAAATGGCGGCCCAATTCTCACCACATTGAACATTTTCTTTTCAAAGAAAAATAAATCATTGTAATCACCTCATATATATGTAACATTCAGCACACGCCTAACAGTTTCTTATTGGGGATTGTTTATGCCAAAGCAACATATGAAACACAATCATTTTGAATGTACCACAAAAACCAAAGAAATCAAAACCGAAACCATTCAGCTCATAAAAGGATATAAAAACTTGAATTATTGCAAATAAATAGTATGAATGCTGATGAATATGGTTTTGCTATGATTCGTCTATTCTTCTTTGACTACCATTTATTTTTGGAATATTCCGATGTGCAATCACCTTCCACATTTCATCGTCTGAACAAAAAATATAAATGTTGGAATGTGTTCGGTTCACTGCCATTTCTTCACCAAAGAAACACTTTTGCTGAGAATTGTAGGATACAATTCAATGATGTTTTGATGTTTGACCCCATTTTACATTCCAAGATCGAAATGAATATTTGAAGAATTAGAGCCAAGCGCACACATCGACACACACATGATATTCCATGTCTAACATTTACATTATACATTACACACAAAACCTTTATCCTTTGGATCGTTTTACAGCAATTCCATTTGAACAGTATGATGTGTTTAATACGCATAAATATTGTTGTTGGGCTCTTAAGTTAAATCTTGAAACCATTTCAAGATATTTTTCTCTTTTTTTTTTTTCTTTTTTTTGAAATTGGCCTTATGCCACTGCTTCTTGAATAGACATATTTCAATGTGGAATACGTATTATGGTTATTATTATTATTATTATTATCGTAGATATACATAAGCGATTCAAAAAAGAGCAAAATTATTGGATATTATTAGGAGTGCTAGAAGGAGATTTAAACAGTGTTACAAATATATGATATTTCGATATAAATGGCATACACCAAACATGCAATCCGAATAATAGAGCCGCCTATTTGTTTCATTTGTGGCTCCATTCCCCATTTCCCTTTTTCTGACTTTGTTATTCTATTTTGCATATTGTACATCCAATTTGTGTGATAGATGATCAAGGATAATTTATTGCATCTATTGGATTTGGCCCACCAAAGTATTTTGTGTAAATGTTCGTTCATATTTGGATATGGATTTCAGATTTTATACGCATCAAACGGTTGTATGAATTTTGCATAGAAATTGGTTGGATTTAAAATTGAATGGTAAAATCGGATAGCATTTCTTGTTATCGATAGTATATATCTCTGATACGTATGATGCAGTATATTGAGTATCGAATTTGATAGCCGATGGCCTGAGAACATATTATTAATTTGGTTATGTGTTTATTGCATAATTTATTTTCCAAATCATTGTCAAAATCATTATTTTGTCGGTAAGTGTCGAATGAGCAGAATGGCCTTTCACACAATCAGGTCTATCAGGGAAAGAGAGAGTGAGAAAGGGAAAATACTGTTCAATATTTTCTCTTTTTGGAACTTAATGGTTGAGCACATAGTACGAATACATAATACATATATAGTTTGATCACAACAACAACAACAACAACAAATGTTCGTTATGATGCCAAAAATTATTTTCTTCTAAATGAATATAGCCCAAGCAATGAATTTCGTTTTTGGATGGAAAAACGGCCTTAAGCATTCATTATATGCAATATTCTGCATTTGAATTATCTTCAAAACGATTAAATCCATTTCATACTGTATATCAGATTTATTCAAGCAACTTTTAAGGACATTTCAAAATTCAATTCACTAAATAAATATGTACAGTTTACACTGTACACTAAACCATTATACGATATCCCATCAAATCTAGACTTTTCAAATCCAACTACAGGAAGGTTTCATTTCAATTTTCAAATATTAGACTTTAGTGTCGGATATGAATCGAAGTGAAATAACTTGAATGGCAAATATGTGAAAGGAGACGTATAATTGTTTTCTTTATCAACTAAATTGAATGTTAAATTGAACTAAGATAATTAAATCATCAAACTTCTAACGTATCAAATATAATATCGGAAAAAGATTAAGTCATTTCAGCTGCTTCAAATCCAACTAAAGCTCTTAAGCTTTAGTATTCCTTTTCTTCTTTTCAATTTTATTATATTATTGGGAAATAGAACGACATTTAAAAAGGTTTCGAAATGAATGTGACAACGTTTATGACAGAGATTCTTATGATTGCTTCAATGGTCAATATTCTTTTTTTTATGACAATATTATCATTTTTCTAGCGGCTCAAATGGATGAGCTCTGAATCTCAATCCATACACATGGCAATGAAAATATCGAACAATGAACTATTTAATAAACACCACAAATACCATTGTTTCACTACAAAACCACTTATTTGATGTGGAAACTGACAGGATAATGAAATTTCCACATTGAAAAGCCAACAATTGATTTCTGCAGGAAGATCCGGTCGTGCTACTATTTGGGTCACTTGTCATTGTTTATACAAATTCCATTGATTGAGAAATTCATGTGTGTGTGTGTGTGTGTGTGTGTTTGGCAACGAACGGAAAAATTGTCACCGACTGATGTGTGTAAGAAGTGAACACAAATGTGCGTTATTTGTTATGTGTACAAAGGCATCAAATAATATTATTATAATAAATGCCGAGCCATTTCTGGATTCTTTTGATTCCATATACAATATTTATGTAGGATGAAGGTATAAATTGAAAATTGGATGATAACTAAATGAGAGATGGGAAAATGGCTTCAGTTGAAATTAAGTGAATTTTATCAACCGAACATCCAGCATCATATTGTCATTTTCATTATTTGATTATATCTGCCGCTGTGCGGTAATGTTACAACATTACAACGGCCAAGTGAATATTAAATATGAAATGGAGAAAATCAAGCATCAAATAACGGGGAACTGAAAAGGGATTGAAACGTATTCAGAAATTAATTCGTTTGGTTGAAAATGAAATAAATTTAAATTCGAAAATTCGCATATATCCATTTTGGTGTTTTTGAACGGTAAAGGCGTTTGCATACTGCATACGTCTTATTTATAATGTTCCATCAACTATCCCTGGGTTCCATACACCAACACTGGGTTCCATACACCAAATACTGAATATCAGATATTTTCACCGAAAGTGTGGATTTATGGGTTTGTTTGCATATTTCATTTCGTTTCACGTAAATGCTGACTTTCGTTTTGACTTTTTTTTTTTGGGAGGGGGCTACGATATCTCATAACAATGGCTGGAATCCCCAAACCAACAAGAGTGCAAAGGAAATTCTATTCACATACAATATCCAAAATATTGGTGAATGTTCCAAAAATTAATGGAATTATTGTTTTGACAAATAAAGGGCTTGGTTCATAATCCACAATTCACATTCGACGGCAATGGTATTCAGTATTCAATTTATCCCATAATAATGTGAAATATAAATTATTCTATAACATTCGAACAAAACATGAATGATGAACATTTCTTTAGACCGAATTTGAAGTTCCGGTTATAATCGTATCATTCATACACCGTCAACCGAATTAAATGGGCACGTTTTCGTGTAATACATGCATACATTTCTGAAATGATATTTGCGATGTGTTTTCATTGCTTTTTGGTTGACATATTTGAGGGGAATTATTTGGTGGCACATTCCATTTGAGAAATGTTTTTTCTTTTTTTTTTTGGAACACCCGAAAAGTTTCTGTCGGTTCCTTTTTTTGTATGTCCGACAATTCATATATAAAAGATTTTCTATTTTTTGACATTTATGTCATGGAACCATTGGATTTATGCAAATCATATGAATGAGCTCGGTCCCTAATTCTCTTGTTCCGTTCATTTGCATAAGTTTACAGTTGAATTTTGTACACCATTCAAACTGGGCATTATTATTTCACACAAACAAATAAATTTCGTATTTAACAATCCAATGAGTGATTCCGAAAAGGATTTCAAAGCATTAGCAAAAATTTTAAAATAAAATCCAGTTAATTGGTTGGCATTGATCAACTAGAATTTTTGGAGATAATCCATGGATTCCATGTTAATCAAAGCAAACCTCTTTCGGTTGCATGAATATATCATATTTTATTCAATTTTACTTTGTTTTTCCTATTTTCAGAAATTACGTCCCAAACGGATACCCGAACACTGAGGATTTATTGGCACACGTACAATTTTCAATGACGACCATCTAAATTATATGTATAATTTAGCAAAAAAAAAAAAACTAAACGAATAAATTGAAATATTCCATAAAATAAATGACCGTATCATCATTACCGTTATTGTTGTTGTTCAAACCACAACTAGCAGATTAGATTGACATTCTTTAACAACGAAATATGAAATATTATTTGCATTTGCATGGTTATTGTGTGACATTCAAATTTGTATGATAATTTTTTGGTCGAGTGAAATGTTAACACAAATATGACGATTTGGTCGTGTGTTCACAATCGGCCTGATGAGCCAATCACTGTACCATCAACAAAAACAAACACAACAATACCACAAATAACAAAACAACGAAAAATAACAACAACAACAACAACAACAACCACAAACAAATCCGCATCAACAACGAAATGTACGATGACACATTCGATATTTGTCAGATGGCAACCGATAAATGTTATTTCATTTGGTATAACCGGATGTATTTGGCATTGGATTTTATATGGAATAATTGTCATCAATGTAATTAGCCAAATACCGTCAACAGCAAATGCCGGTACATCAAAAGTATACGCAACACCAGATGCATCGACAAGACAGTCAAACTTTTTCGATTCCGATCGAATACAATGCCCGAGCTTTGTTGAGAATTCAGCTTGTCCGTGCTACAAATTTGAAGATGGTAAGTTAATTTTTTTACTTTTTTGCAGTTCCATATTAACGCTGTTGATGTTCATTTGATATTCTGTATTTTGCTATCCAATCAAAACCGAAACGTTCCACTCATCATTTGCATTTTGCATTTGCGGAGAATAATTTTGCATTTTGCATCATATCCAGCGCTGTATCTATCATTCAATTCATTTGTTTTATATGGAAATTTATGAAGGGATTTTCTTTTTGGCTGGTGGAGTGACTATCGATGATACATAAATATATATGTATATATGTCATATACCATACCGTCATCGAAATTATGCATGCGAACATCATAAATTCTCCAATGCACTGAATAAAAAAGGCAAACTAACTTTTGATGTCTATTCCTCATGTGGACGCAGATAGATAATAATTTTCAGTCGACACGCACAATTAAATATACTCAAATAAATGGACAAAACTTCAAAATGTGTGCCGTTTGAAATAGAGAAAAATAATGTTTTCGGCGCAATCAAAATCGTTTTCCTTCCGAAAACATGAGAACAAAAATGAGAAATGATGAGCAGCTTTTAGAGTGTGTGTGTGTGTGTATTCATTATTGGTGTCGTACTATCATCAGCATCGAAGCCTTTGGTGCTTCTAAAGTACAAACCCATGTTCATACATAAATTGCTGAATGCTATGAGTGATATTATGTCAGTGCCAATGGAATTGAATGTGACAAGCTCATGTGCAAGATGACGAACAAGTAACCAACATTTCATTATTCAATATCATCTGATGCTAAAAAAAAATCATGTACATTGTACAACGACTGACACAAAATCATTTTCAAGTACCTTATTATGCTGCCTAGCGCTCGACGCCTATAGTTCGTCCATCCAACATATGGGATTTCATTTCGAATCGCTGTAGATGTGTGAAATGTTGTCTTTGAAAATTTTAAAAATAAACATCATTAGCAACATTGAATGATGACAGAGAATTAAAAAAAAACAAGCATAAACTATCGTTGTGCTGAAATTGATGAGTTTGTGCTACAGATATACTGCAATGTTTGATGTTTATTGAATTCTTGTTAATTTCTTTCCAAAGAGTTTTCATTTTTCTAATCGGTTCGTTTATCGATTCTAATCCACTGAATGAAATTTCTCTCTTGAATATGATGCCGTATGGATTGAATATTTTGTGTTTTACCGTTAGGAATATCCATACCATGTAAATTGTTCAATGTACTACATATACCATGTAGCCGTTTGCCGTCGACTGACGATGTAAACGTAATGAAATTGTGATGCGATCGTGCAATATAATATTTGATTAGAACATACAGGTATAACTACTGTAATTGTCGCATCTCATCTGTTAACATGTTCAATTGCTCGTATTCGGTATAGTCCTATAACTTGTCAAACATACCACATACATATTTTACTGTTGAATTGTTGTTGGGAAAATTCCAATCCTGCATACATGACATCCTCCGTCAGCTCCTTCATTTAGTCAAACGATGAATGATCTCTGTTTGTGTTTTTCATATATTTGAAAGACAAGCAACGCGTTTTGTTATTCAGTTCATTGCTTTGGAGTTTATCGGAATGCGAGACAAGCGCGCGCAAAACAAAAAACCCCCTCCCAAAGAAAGATAAAAACGAAATATGGATGACGTTTTTGGAGCTATGGAGTTTGACATGCCAAAAATGCATGCGAATAGCAATATGAATGTGATGCCAAACATGTGTGTCTTGGGTTAATACATATTTTTTTTTGGATAAGAGCACATTACAAATGAGAATTACAAAAAGGGAAAATGTTTCACTCGTTTGAAGAGAGGCAACGACTTTATTATACCCGAAAACACGTCGCATCATCGAACAAAAAACATAGTCCTCGAGCACAAAGCATTATTCTGTATATCGAGCACCAAAACAAAATCCTTTGCCTAGCTATTTTGGTCTGGGTTTTGTTTTGTAAACGTTTTCCCATCATCTCCGTTTCGGTTTCTTTGAATTCACATTTATTGTTTGGATAACGTATGATTGCTATGGCTTGGTGCAGAAGAAATGTCTCTCATATCTTCCAGTATGACTGCGGGTTTCGACTTTCGACTACTCGGGTGCATTTAATGAATGTAAATGTACAAAAAAAAAAATGGGATCACAAAAAACCGGTGAACGAACCGTGACTTCGAAAAGCACCCAAAAAAAAGAAATCAGAAGAAAAAAGCTACATGAAAATCCCGAACCATTTAAACTCTTGAATTCCAAATTATTTATTTGACAGACAAACTAACATTAATTTTATGTGTGAAAAAGCAAAACGAAGGTCAAACGTAGTTCAAATGCGTATTATATATTTACTATCATGTGGCGTGTGACGTGTGGCATATGGCATTCGATGTTCATTCAATTGAAATATATAGTAGGCGAGAAAATCGAATGAATGACCACAAAATCCATTTTCTTTTTATTTTTTATCTTGTGAATATTTATCATCAGTTGGCTATGGTACGTGTCGTGGGTGAGTGTTGAGTATGGATATATAAGCATTCGAGCAATAAAAATTACCATTAAGACAATGAACAACCATCTCCGATTGCCATTCGGAATAAGAAATACCGATAAAATCACCAAGTTAAAGTAAAATGAATGCGTTGTTGTAATAACAAAACGATGAAGTAAATGGAAAAAGTGTGAATATAGGTGAATGGTTCATTGTCCAATGTCCATTGTTGAAAATCATCAGACAATATCAACCGGCGGTCACTTTTCATTGTTTGTGTTGATCCATTGATATGTTCACGAACCCAATATACAATTACGTTGATAGAATTGACTTACCGAAGAAGTTAAGCTAATGTTTAATGAAATGAAACACTGATACATCATTGTTTTTCCATCTCAAACATCAGATGACTATCATCACTATCGATTACCATTTAAACGTACTTCTGCCAACTCGATGCTCAAAATGCCATTTAATGAAAACAAACGATAGTCATGCAAAAACTTCAATGGTTGACTGAGAAAAAGTGAGAAAAAAGTATCTCTGAATAACTGAGCACTAAACACTCTCAAGTATTAAGCAGCCAGTATAATTAGCGAAGGAAGAAAAACTATTAACCGTATTTCATTTATTGTCATGCTGTTGTACTAATAGTTTGGTGCTTAGGCGAAAATTAAAGTGTTAAAGAAGTGGAAAGCGAATAATTAATCGTTTATATTCCGGAACATTTCACGTATCGCATCTATTTCAAACTCAGATACGCACGTATTATTTTTTTTTTCGATGTTCGAGAGACTCGGTGTATGAAGGTGTGTATTTTCGTTCAAAATTCAATTTTAGATTCGTTCATTTGGTTTTATGCTAATGTGGTATTGACATCGTTCTATTATTATACATATTGGATTTCCAATAGTATTCGATTGATACTTTTTGTTTGAGTTTGGCCTGTAAAGCAGCATATTGAATGGAAAATGAGAAAATGGAAGAACAGAAGACAGAAGGGCATCGACATTAAGGACTTGGTTAATTAATCGATTGTGGTTGGCATTTTGCTCTTACTTTTACTTCATTTGGCACGTATTCGGTGATGGTTGGTTCTTCAATTTTTCTTTTCGTTTCTCTCGCTTTTTGTTTTTTTTCCGCCCTAAAGCTTATGCGCCATTCAATGATAACATTGATTCTATCGCAGTAAAAACGTTTTGAAAATAATTTATTCAATTCGCAGAAATACTGCAATCTAAAGAACAATTTATGTTTTACTGCAATTATATTATGTCCAAGGGAAAGCGACAGAGAGGGAGGAAGGGAGAGAGAAATGAAACTGATGTGTTTTGGGTCATTTGTTGAAATGAATCAAAACGATCTGGTGTAACATTGAACCGCTACTATCAATGTTCAATGTTCGTTGTGTTTGTGATTAGAAAATGATCCGATTAAATCTATTTATTCGATAGTTTGGACATGAGTACGACTGCAGTCAACAAATAAACATGCGCCAACGGAAAAAGGATATAAAAATTGGAAATATTCATTTTGTTTCAATTGAAAGTCATTTATTTACGTAATTTCAATCTCGTAATTTCAATCTCACTTCATATTTATTATCAATCAATGTATTTATGTACGAATCATTGGAAACAAAATCTTTTTCGAACTGATGAACGAAAATAAATTCGCTATGAATTCATGGAAAACCATCGATATTTCAATTCGAAATGCAATTTTAATGAATGACAATGCACAAAGTCCATCAACAGCATTGTGAATTCTCATTTTAAAAAATTAAACTAAAAATAACAAAAAAAGGAGAGAGAGAGACAGAGAAGAAAAACCGAAAATAACTTGAAACTATATAAACACAGAGCTGAAAGTTTCAGCCTGAAACTGAATTGCTCTCCGTGGAATACGGGCTTCACATTGCACTGTGTTCGGCCACATAACAAATTCATAAATACGCTATCTGTGGGATTTTCTACATTGAATTGGAATTAAATTCGATTGTGGATTGTAAATATTTGGTAAATGTGCATTGAATCCATTATGTGTTAGCCGATTACGATTGAAGTTTTCATTTCTCTGGTACTGTATTGATTGAAATATCATGAAAAGCAATGAAAGCTTAACAAATCTATAAAATAAATAATAATAAACATTTTGCTATGCATTTTGAATGTTTGAAAAATTGTAAAGCTTTCAAGTACACAAAAGCACAAAGTATTTGGTTTTCATTTTGCTTTTGTATCCAAAAATCCTTTCAATTTTCTCATCCCAATTTTCAATTTCGAATTATTGTTAAGAATCGATCATGGTGCAATAGAAATGATGTGAATGGTAAATCTATGGTACCATCGGCCAATCCTCTTATTTCTTACTTAACCTTGTGTTCAATGTTCGGTGAATAATCACAACAGAAAATGGCTTTTAAAACCGACAAATGAATCGTTTACATAGATTTTTTTTTCTTCTTTCTAATCCAATTTTCTCTTGTTCTTTTGGCTAATCATTGAATAGGTCTTCAGCTTGAATGCCCTCAAACAACAGCAACTGCATTACGATCAACACTTCAAATCATTAAATCGCCCATTCAAACATTATCATTGTATGATTTTGATCGAACGGCCACATCAATATCATCTGATATGTTCATTAATGGCATTTATATACGTAATTTAAAAATTTCAAATACACGGCTTACAATGCTGAAAGATAATTGTTTACAATATTTACGAACAACACTGGAAACGCTCAGCATAACGAATAGCAAATTGAATCAGGTGAGTTTATTGTTCAGCAGGACACAAGCAAATAAATTTTAAATTTCAATAATAATAAATGATAAAATAATTAATGTGTTAATCTTATGCTGATCACAAATCATGAGTTGCGTTCAACATCGGTTCAATCGAATAGAAATATTCGAAATATTTTCGTATTTAAAGTATACAAAAGAGCGCGTAAACAATAAATTAATACTGAATATTAGTTTCGTTGATAAATTTATCATTTTGTACCGATAATCTGCTGCATAACACAAAATTAACAGCAATAAGTTAAGCGATGAATACCGAAAAACACATTCCAATGAATTCTTATCAATGGGATTTCTTGGTGAATGGGCATTTTACTCATTTTTCCTATTTCATATTGGTTTCCATTTCAATTCAATTAAATTCATTCATTTCTTTTCTCTTTTTTTCTAATTCTATCTCTTCGTTTCGTTGAAATACCATTATGTTGCCGGTGATGGCTGGAAATAAACTGAACCTAATGTCGGTCGAATTTTTTTTGATCGTGTGCATTTTCATCATTGCCATCGCATCAGATACCAAGGAATGCGCTATCTGCTATGGAAAAATTAACGGAGCTTGATTTTGATTCGAATCGTATAACCAGCATTCATGACTACAATTTTTATGGACTACGTTTGGCCAAATTAAATATGAAAGCTAATGTACTGGAAAGCATACCAGAATATGCATTTGCCGGTCTTGAAGAATCATTGATGGAAATCGATTTATCGGAAAATAAAATCAAATCATTTCCAATGTTAGCACTACGTAAATTGAATCGTTTACGTTCGTTGCGTCTATCATCAAATGAAATAGCCACAATGTTTAAAGGTAACCGATCGATTCGGATGCCATCATTGATGTATCTTTTCTTGGATTTAAATCATTTTACGGAAATTGAAGCGGATGCATTTAGTATGTTTCCAAATATCACAACATTATCACTTTACAATAATGGCATAAAGCAAATTGCCGAAAATGCATTTGATTCATTAGTTGCATTAATGTCATTGGATTTAAGCCACAATAACATTCGACATTTGGATAAAAATCTATTTAAATCAAATTTGGCATTACAATCGTGTGATTTAAGCTACAATCATTTGCATTCGATTGCGTATTTGTTTGTTGGATTGCCAGAAATTCAAGATATTTTCATATCGGACAACAATATATTGGAGCTAACCATCGATACATTCACCAATTCAACAAACATCAAAGTAATTTTTTTTTAAATGAGTTAAATTTTTCCATCCATTACAATGTGTTAAATTGATTGCTTATATATTTTTTTTATTTTAGATGATCTATATGGAAAATAATGCAATTCGGAGGGTTGACGAAAACGTATTCAGTTCATTGATTAATCTAGAAAGTGAGAAATCATAGTTGATATCATTATTATTAATGAATATATTCGAACTAACAATGTAAATGAATTCTGTTCTATAGAATTATATTTGGGATCAAATTTTATCACGCACATACCACAACAACTGTTCAATCAAACGGAAAAATTAATTTCATTGAGTCTTGACCGGAACGGTATACGTGATTTGAAACCTGGCCTATTTGATGTACCAAAACATTTGCGTGAAATTCATTTGCGCCACAACAAAATCCGTTTAATACGAAAAATGGTATTTCATCCGTTGCCCGAATTGAGTGAACTTCATCTTCAAAATAATTCAATAAACCATATCGAAGGGGTAAGAAATTAAAACAATAATATTAATTATGAACGGAACACAAATGGTAATTTATGGTTTATTTATTTATTGGATGCTCGATGCTCTCACACATGAAAATCCATACCCAAAAAAAAAAAAAAACAAAAGATAATATTAATTAATTTGTTCCCCTTGAACAATTTCATTACAAACTAATCATCTGAATACTTTAATTCCAGGATGCATTTGGCAGTTTGAAAAAGCTTCAGCATATAAGTTTACAACAAAATCAATTAACATCATTGCCACGTATATTTTCGGTTGATTCAACATCGTTACTGTCATTGGAAATCGATCGAAATAATATTGTTAATGTGCATAACGATACATTTAAGGCAATGTCAAATGTGTATGTGCTGTGGTTAAATCACAATCAATTAATCAATCTCGAGCGTACAATGTTCAAAGATATGCCACAATTGGAACGATTACATTTATATAATAATCGTATCACTTCGATTGCATTGAATACATTTCAAAATATGGACAATTTGCGTTACATTGATATGAATGGAAATCAATTGATTACGATTAAACGAACACTATTCACAAATTTAAAATCCCTGGAAGAATTGAATTTGAATTCCAATGAAATTCAAATGATTGAATCGAAAGCTTTTGTCAATTTAAAAAAATTAAATCGTTTGGATTTGTCAAATAATCCATTGGGAATGTTAACACGTAATATATTTGCCGTTGATATTGCGTATTTAAATTTACAAAATTGTTCATTGACACAAATCAATGCGGGCACATTTAATGGTTTGCACAATTTGATTGAATTGAATTTGGAAAATAATAATTTAACGCTTGATATTATACGACAATTGGAAATTGCCAGCATCCGTACGTTACGATTATCATTGAATAATTTTACTGTACCGTATGATAATGTATTTGATAAAATGCCAGCATTGGAAACATTACAAATGGAAAATTGTAATATTCATCAACTGCCCGAAATGATCTTTCGACACAATGTGAATTTAGTACGAATTGATGTTAGCGGCAATATGCTTAAAACATTTGAACCGACCATTTTCAATGGATTGTTTCATTTGAAGGAATTGCATTTTAAACGAAATTTATTCAGTGATTTACCATTTGCTGCCTTATTCAACATATCATCGCTGGATACATTGGCATTGTCCAATAATATTTTGACAACATTGGATTTTTTTAAATTGAATGGTTTGCCAAATTTACGGACTTTATATGCTGATAATAATGTAATATCGTCGTTAAGCGGTTTTGGTGCTGTTAATTTAAGCCATTTAACAACCATCGATTTAAGTCGAAATATTTTGATGGATTTACCAAAGAATTTTCTACAAAATTCAAATGCCGTTGAACGTATTGATTTGGCATCGAATCGTTTTCCCTATATACCATTTGTTGGTAGCTCAATGGTGAGCAGCATTAGTGGTGGCGGTTCCATGGATGATGCTGTTTCACAATTGAATTGGTTGAATTTAACAGGTAAATGCGAAATTTTACATTTC
>GL501449.1:186716-200267 GCA_000149185.1 Mayetiola destructor
CACCATCACATGCTGAACCGGTATTTGTTTTGATGGTCTTTCGATTGCCTGTTTTATGGTTTATTGTTGTGTAATTAGTTGCGTCAAGACAATCATCATCAATTTCCTGTTGTTGCTGTAATCCTTTTGGTTTATTTGTTCTATTGCCATGTCCATAGATACAGGGTTGCTGTTTTTGTGGTTGTTGGTGTTGTCGTTGATATTCGTTTTCGCACAGAAAATGACTCATTGATGGCTACAATTGCATTAAATACAATCATAATCATTTAATTGTTGGTTTAGATGTGGACTGATAAGACCTGATACTTACATCGTTATGGCACAGCCAGTCCAATTCTCAAGTGCTTTTATGCTCTTGAATGATTTTCTCCAGTTCTTGTTGTACACTGCACATGTCAACCAGAGCCTTGGAAAATTTGTCACACACATCGCCCATTCGCTTGAACTGAAACCCACAAGACACAATAACCAATTTAAATAAAATTATAACAAATTGAATTGCGGCTATCCATAATAATACATACGCTCTGTTCGTTGCTTTTGTCCTTTACATTCGATTTTGATGCTTTTATTTCGAGTTCTTGAATTTCCTTTTCCAATGTGATAATATGGCTTTTGAGTTTAATAATTTCGATACGCATATCTTCGTTGACTTCGTTATTACCACCACCGATGCTGCCGCCAATCGGTTTCATGGCATCCATTTCACGTTTTAGGCGCAAATTTTCCTCTTTGTACGTATGCAATTGTCGTTTCCATTCATCAACATTGGCTGTTGATTCTTGTAGAGCGCTTGTCAATCGATTATTATTACTTTTCAATGTGGTCAATTCGATTTCCCATTTTTTGGCATTGGCACAGCTGAAAATAGATTATTATTGATAGAATGATACAAATTGAGCAATGGTCATGCCGTATGCATTCGTTCAATGCTTACCTTTGAGCGAGCGCTAATTTTAATCGCTCATTTTCATATTTCAACTGTTGTTCACTATGTGGAGCCGATTCTGTTGATGAATTATTCAACGATGATGAGGCTTGCTTTAATAGTTCGATGTTTGATGCGTTTGATGCTAATTTTGAGTGCATTGGACTATCTGGATTGGTATTCTGATGAGCAAAAGATTCGTTAGTTGAGATACAAGGCATGCCTTTGCAACCGCATCGAATCGGACTCACCTTAGCATTTGAAATAGGTAAAATATTGACCGGTTCTGGAATATTGCCCTCATTATTATCAGTCTGTTCATGTTTTTGCTGTTGCTGCTGTTGTTGTTGTTGCTGTTGTTGTTGTTGTTGCTGTTGAAAACCACCTATTCGTCCACTGACCGGTGATGTATTCGTTGATGTGATAGGTGTTACTGCTGAGCTACCATTAGTGGTATTCTTTTGAACTGAATTTTTTGGTAGCCTCTTTTACTTCTTGGAATTTTTCGACGAATTTAGTGAGCTCAGCTTCTGATGAAAAACCTAAACCGTACACTGTATTCGCACGTACATCACTCCATTGACCGAATTTTTGTGATGTTTGTGTAAAAGACATGTTTGGCGTTATTGTTGAATTTATAACCGCTTTTGTTCCTTCAACACTTATTATGCGATACAAATTACGGGATGAATCGTAAAAAAAGCTGACCGCAACGGCTTTTGTACTTGCTGTGATCCATGTTCGTTTTGTTTTTGGATCAATATGAAAGACATGAGCATGGCATGTGAATATTGGTTGTTCACTGAAATGAAAATAGAAATAGACATCAATTAGAGAGAATGGAGAATGGAAATGAGGAAAAATATACTGTGACAATTAGAATTAGACATTAAAGTTGGTATTGAGTTACATCGGGGGTGACACGAACACTTGTAAAGAGGTTAATCGATATGTGCAGCTTGTACAGGGTACAATGTACAACATGAATTCAATTACCTCATTTTCGAAAACGATTATTTTTTTTTTTGGTTCATTCAAAATGCAACGTTTTCATATTTCGGCGAATGGATACGATTTTATTATAATTGATCATCAATTATGGAATACGAATTTTAAGTATGTTATTGTTTTTATCAGTGGATTGAATAAATTAAGATCAATCAATGTTCAAAAAATAGATTCACTGAAGATGAAAAACCTCGAAATGACAATGACGCGGCTTTGAAGGACACTTGATCGGCGCTGCAAATGTATCTGCATTCTGCATTCAATATTTGTTCAGAAAACCACCTATTCGTCCACTGACCGGTGATGTATTCGTTGATGTGATAGGTGTTACTGCTGAGCTACCATTAGTGGTATTCTTTTGAACTGAATTTTTGGTAGCCTCTTTTACTTCTTGGAATTTTTCGACGAATTTAGTGAGCTCAGCTTCTGATGAAAAACCTAAACCGTACACTGTATTCGCACGTACATCACTCCATTGACCGAATTTTTGTGATGTTTGTGTAAAAGACATGTTTGGCGTTATTGTTGAATTTATAACCGCTTTTGTTCCTTCAACACTTATTATGCGATACAAATTACGGGATGAATCGTAAAAAAAGCTGACCGCAACGGCTTTTGTACTTGCTGTGATCCATGTTCGTTTTGTTTTTGGATCAATATGAAAGACATGAGCATGGCATGTGAATATTGGTTGTTCACTGAAATGAAAATAGAAATAGACATCAATTAGAGAGAATGGAGAATGGAAATGAGGAAAAATATACTGTGACAATTAGAATTAGACATTAAAGTTGGTATTGAGTTACATCGGGGGTGACACGAACACTTGTAAAGAGGTTAATCGATATGTGCAGCTTGTACAGGGTACAATGTACAACATGAATTCAATTACCTCATTTTCGAAAACGATTATTTTTTTTTTTGGTTCATTCAAAATGCAACGTTTTCATATTTCGGCGAATGGATACGATTTTATTATAATTGATCATCAATTATGGAATACGAATTTTAAGTATGTTATTGTTTTTATCAGTGGATTGAATAAATTAAGATCAATCAATGTTCAAAAAATAGATTCACTGAAGATGAAAAACCTCGAAATGACAATGACGCGGCTTTGAAGGACACTTGATCGGCGCTGCAAATGTATCTGCATTCTGCATTCAATATTTGTTCAGAGAATAATTTCACATTTCTTTTATATTGTATATATTTTCTCAAAGCACATTCCGAAACTAATTTATCAAATTAATGGAAATGCATCAAAAACACCAGATAAAGCTTAGTCACACCATTAAATGACCGAAAGTCACCGTTCTTCAGGTTAATCCATTCAAAGCTTTCTCGAAAATCGTTACATTCCAATTATTAAAACTGTTTTTACTTCGAACACATGAAAATAAAATGAAAATTCCGACAACGACAAAGCTCGGGTGGAGTCAATAACAGCAGAGTATGCACAATATTCAAAGATGAAAAACTGCTATACGAAGCAGTGTCAAAATTGTTTGCATGGAAAATGGTTTTTATCGAAAATTTTTCACAGAAAATTCCACTCTCAATGACAATGAATGAATAAAATAATTACCCCATCGCATCACGGTCGTGGCTCATTATCTCACAATGAAATATTTCCACTGAATGCCAGCTAAAACTGTTTTTGCTGTGTATTTGGGCAGCTTTTTTTTTTGGTTTGTAATATGATTTTGTCAATCAATGCACCAAAACTGTTCGTAAAAATGGCGAATATCAATAACAATGATACGAATAGACCATATTCTCGCTTTCTCTCTCTTTCTTACCTATGCACATTTCACACATTCATACACTCAAATGACCGTTTAAACGAAATACCACTGTCACATCGCACCTATACATGCATATCATTTTGAAGTCGATTGAGTGGAATTGACTCGATTGGTGTTAAGAGGCAACTTCATATCAATGGCAATAGCCGTTTTGACATTTATGTCAAGTGTAACATATAGTCCATACAACTGCATAATACAACAGCATCAATACAATACAAAGTGTTCAGGGACGTGTGGAACAGATAAAAAGAATATCAATAGCTATTCATAATTTGTACTCATTTTTTGATTTCGTGGCTGATCATATCTTCTCTTTTGTCGTACTGCGGTACTGATAACGCCTTCGTTTCAATGGAGCACAATTAATACATCAATGTGAAGCGATTGCGAAAAAAGGGATCAAAATTTGTGAATTCGATTGAAACAGTCGGGTTAAAATGTTGCGTATGCGCCGGAAATTCGCGTTAATTGTATGTGGTCTGTGCATTTCGGTTTTTCTAATGATTTATTTTCTTTTGAATTATGCCATTCCGACGGGTAAACCGGTGAGTTTATAAAATAGCAATGCTTCGAAAGAATAAAATATTTGACTAGCAATGTCCATTCTCCATATCTTTTCAATATCCAGGACAATTTACGAGAAATTGAAGGCAAGCTGAAGCAGTTAGAGCAAGGATTAGATAATCACCGAATTGAATTTAGTAAGATTCAAGAGCGAATAAACACAATTCACGATAAAAATAGTGAAAATGAATCGAACAATCGGCTGAAAAGCCAACCAGCCAAAAATGAAGATAAAAAGATTGGAATCGAAGCACCAGTCGATACAAGGTTCCTGAATCGCTTGGAAACTAAATGCACTTTTCGAACTGATATTGATCCGAAGCCGGATATTCAGGTGCAACGAATGGTCTTCTATTGAGTTTTATTCGTTTAAATAAAATTTGTTCGTTATTTTTTTTTTTAGATGCTTGATGTATACGAAAGCCTACCATTCGAAAATGTTGATGGAGGTCCTTGGAAACAGGGCTGGCGAAGTTAAATATGATGCACACCAATGGAATAGTCATCATAAATTGAAAGTATTCATTGTTCCACATTCCCATAATGATCCAGGTATGATAGGAACTATTAAATTAAAAAATCATTATGTCGAAAGCAATATAAATTAATTAATAATATAAATTCAGGATGGTTACAAACATTCGACCAGTACTACAAACAGTTAACAAATCATATTTTAACAAATATGCTACAACAATTGACCGATAATCCAGATATGACCTTCATTTGGGCTGAAATTTCATATTTTTCCAAATGGTATGAAAACTTATCGACAGATGATCGAAATGGTGTTAAGAATTTGTTGAAAACAAAACAATTGGAATTTGTTACCGGTGGTTGGGTCATGAATGATGAAGCAAATTCACATTGGTTGAGCATTCTTCAACAGTTAACCGAAGGACTAACCTGGTTGAAGGTACATTTAAATGTTACACCAAAATCATCATGGTCTATAGATCCATTTGGTCAAAGTTCGGTTCAACCACTCCTGCTCAAAGGAGCTGACTTTGAGAATTTACTTATTCAGCGAACACATTATGAAGTGAAAAAATATTTAGCCAAAAATAGACAATTGGAATTCCGTTGGCGTCAGACATATGGTAGCTACATGAATACTATATAATGGCAATCGCATATTATTAATCGATTTCAATTTATGATTTTCCATTCCAGATTTGAATGGGGAGACTGATTTGTTTACGCATATGATGCCATTTTATTCTTACGATGTTCCACACACATGTGGACCGGATCCAAAAATCTGCTGTCAATTTGATTTTAAACGATTACCGGGCTATGGGCTAACCTGTCCATGGAAAATTCCACCACGACCCATTGATGACATAAATGTTCGAAAAAAAGCCGAATTAATCGTTGATCAGTGGAAAAAGAAGGCATCATTGTATAAATCTCGAACATTATTGATTCCATTGGGTGATGATTTTCGTTACAATCAGCACACTGAATGGGAAGCGCAACGAATAAATTTTGGAAAATTGTTTGAATACATTAATAATGAACCATCATTACACGTCGAAGCGAAATTCGGTACGCTTCAGGAATATTTTGATTCGGTTCATGCTGAAAAATCGTTAAGTGATTTTCCATCGTTGAGCGGAGATTTCTTTACATATGCTGATCGAGATGATCACTACTGGAGCGGTTACTATACATCCAGACCATTCCATAAAAGACTAGACCGAATTTTAATGAGCTATTTAAGGTAATCATTTGCTGTTTTGATTGACGTTTTCACTGTTCATACAATATTAATGTATTTATACTCAATAAATAAATAATAAAAAACCATTTATTCTCAGATCCGCTGAAATGCTGCACGCATGGGCCACTTGGGATGATAGTGGATATTTGGAATCACTATTGCAAACGGGACGTCGTGCTCTCTCGCTATTTCAGCACCATGATGGCATTACAGGCACAGGTAATGGGTCTAAGCACAGAATTTCGCTATAGCGAAGATATTGTCTAGGCAAAGTTAGACGCGAAATTTATGTTATTTCATTTTTTGTCTTTTAGCTCGAGCTGAGGTAGTGAAGGACTATGCTCGTCAAATGATGGAAGCTCTGAGTGCATGTAAATTTGTTATCCAACAAGCCGCCTATCGCTTTCTAACAAAACCAAGTGTAAGCGCTTGTGACAAATAATGAATTAGATTCATCAATAATGTTTTTACTATCAACAAATAGATATATCATCCGGATTATCGTTTTACTTACTTCAACTTGGATGACTCTCGCTCTATTGGGCTGAATGAGAGTAGGCCAACTATTATATTGGGCAGCAGTTTACCGACCAAACATGTTGTACTTCATAATTCATTGCCAAGAGATCGTCAAGAAGTCGTTGAGTTCTGCGTTTCAAAACCATTTGTCAGAGTTGAAGATTTAAATGGTAAAACAATTTCATCACAAATTATTCCGATATGGTCATGGCATAATGGACCGTATGGTGCAAAGACGCCTCAGGCTTCAACAACGAAATTTCGGTTACTTTTCAGGGCTAAAGTACCTTCACTTGGATTGGCCACTTATGTTATTAGATCGACAAATACACAACAACAAAGCCGGTAAGAAAATAATCTCTAATCGCATCTTTTATTGTTGCTAACTGCGCCCTCAATTATATAGAGGAACAAATTTCTCGAAGGTACAAATATTCACGAAAATTCCATTCACGGTGAATTTACCGGATTATCCAGAACAAGTGGAATTTGCTGATCCGCGTGATATTACATTGAAATTAGTAAAGAATCAAGAGCTTTCGGCTGCATTCAATTCAAATGGACTTTTAAAATCAATGTCAACATCATCGCAAGAGAATTTTCCCATTCATTTGGAATTTTTATCGTATGGTGCTCGACGAGGTTCAGAACGTAGCGGTGCATACCTTTTTTTGCCATCTGGAATTGCTACAAAAATGAAAATTTCAGCACCAAACATTGTTCTCCTTACGACTGGAACATTAGAGTCAAGTGTTGCAACTGGATTTTCATTTACAACTCATGAAAGTATTTTGCGAGATGGTGAACGAACTTTAGAGATTCGAAACACTGTTGATATTAGTGATTTGTCAAACACTGAAATTGTCATGCGAATGTCAACCGGCATTGAAAGCAAAGACATTTTCTACACACAAGCGAATGGATTTGAATTCATCAAACGTAAAAGATTCGATAAATTTCCACTGCAGGCAAACTATTATCCAATACCGACTGGAATTTACATTGAAGATGATTCAATGCGTTTGACACTATTGACGGCTCAACCGCTTGGAGGTTGCAACTGGATTTTCATTTACAACTCATGAAAGTATTTTGCGAGATGGTGAACGAACTTTAGAGATTCGAAACACTGTTGATATTAGTGATTTGTCAAACACTGAAATTGTCATGCGAATGTCAACCGGCATTGAAAGCAAAGACATTTTCTACACACAAGCGAATGGATTTGAATTTATCAAACGTAAAAGATTCGATAAATTTCCACTGCAGGCAAACTATTATCCAATACCGACTGGAATTTACATTGAAGATGATTCAATGCGTTTGACACTATTGACGGCTCAACCGCTTGGAGGTGCTTCACTTACATCCGGAGAGGTAATTAAAACTTAGAATTTTCGATTCAATTGTTCTTCAAAAATTTTATGAATTTTATTTTAGATTGAAATAATGCAGGATCGTAGACTGGATCAAGATGATAATCGTGGGTTGGGCGAAGGTGTGCAAGACAATCAGGCGACATTGAATATTTTCAAATTGGGTTTAGAAAGTGTTAGTTCGTGTTCGAAACGGTCACACAATTACCGAAGTGGTTATTTAACTTCTACGATGCATATCGAAATGAATCGTCTTCTTTATCCAATGGAAAAACTCGTTTGGCATGATAACGATTGGGTCGGAGCTCAATCACATTTCGGAAAAAATCATCAATCACTTGAGCCTGGAACTGAAATTGCCGTATTGAGAAATTTAAGATATGTTCAAAACAGTGAATCGGACAAACAATCAACTATTGGATTGATTATAAATCGAAGCTATTTAGAACAATGCGATAATGATGAAAAATACACTGAAAACGTGAGTTATAAAAACCATAATCATATAATTTTAGTGAAAAAAAAAAATTTTCATTGTTGTTCACATTCCAGTTGAGCATACATGAGACGTTGGGCATCGATAAAAATGTCAATATTTACAATGCCGCATTAACGTTGCTCCATAAGAAGTCCAAAATTGCATCACAAACCATAAATATTTGTCCAATGGAAATCAAAGCGTTTATTATAAATAGATGACCGAAATGATTTGTGATAATATCAGTAAACCCCCATACATATTAATCCCTTTTTGCTAGCACTTTCGGCTTCACCTATAGCCAAATTGCGCGAATTGAAGCACAGATGAAGGAAGGATTCTCGAATTTTTTTTTTACAAATAAAAAAATTAAATAAACGCACTTGAACAAAGAAGTGAAGAGTGAAGATTGCCTTCAGGCACTCTTGCGGGTTAGAGGGTTACTTTGATAGTTACAAAATATTAAACTTATTAATTGACACTTAGTGACTTTATTGTGATAACATTTAATTTCCTACTTTAGATTTTGCAATGTGTGTAAAAAAAATTCTCTTTAAGTGGGGTTGATCGGTGATTTTGTCTGTGTTTATTTCTGTAAATATTTTTCCTGTTCTCGAATGAAGCAATCCCGAACAATGATCAGATGTAGTTTCAAAATTTATCCGTTTACAAAATGGTTGTGTCCGATCAAAACAATAACCTACACAAAACGAACAAATTTTCCTGTTTAATAATCGACAATACTGAAAATTGACTAAGTCTAAATATAAAATCAAATAAAGCAACAATTATTATTATTATTATTATTTTTATCATTATTTATTGTGTTTTTCTTAAACTTAACGAATTTTCATTTTGAACTTGTTGAATATAAATTTGGCATGCGTTGGTCACTGTTTTTGAATGGCAAATGGCATTAATAACATTTTCCACATCTAAAAAGTGCAGATCAATTGTTTTTCGATCTTTCATAGCGATATCATACCGTAACGAGTTTTTCAACAAAATTTCATTAAGTCTCTGTTTTGTAATGCGATTGACTTCTCGAAAAATATCCGTTAACTTATTACGAATTAATTGACCTGCTTCTCGGTCTTTTTTCGAAAGATCTAAATTATTTTCAAATCCCAGAACAATATCGGCTAATGGTTTGAATAAATTGAATAGGTTTATATCGGCCATCGAGTCGATTTCATTTGGATTATAAATATAACGCCGCAAATCATTACGAAAGCCTTCCTCATTATCCTCGGTCACTTTATCCACTTGCATTCGAACAAAACATTCACCGAGACGGGCCAATGAGTCGTGTTTTTCCTTCATTCAATGGAGACAAAAAATCATTATCGTCGCATTAATTTTTGGATTTTTCTTCAACTTACCAGTAGAATCCATGTATTCACAGCCAAACTAGTTTCTAAATTTTCCACATAATGCCAATAATTTGGCGGAATAATTAAAATATCGCCTGGATTGAGTATAACTTCGTAGATAGGGTCATAATCCTTTATAACTGAAAAAAGAGCCGAAATTTGAATATTTTTCACCCCACTGAGTAGACATGAGTTGTGTATGTACACGAATTACCATCAAATTGATCCATATCTATTGGACTATAGAAATTTTGTTTACAATAAACACTGGATTCTTCGTATGGAACTCTAGTTGCGGTAAGTTTGGTGCTTGGAGGGAACAGTAGCCACTGTTTCTGCCCAAAAACTTGAACCACAATATTGAAACCATAAGTATCGTAATGACATGGTGTATTTGCTCCGGCCGATCCTAACCAAAAAAGTACATCTTTTGTGATATCTTCTCCAAAGCCAAGTTTCTCAAACGAAATGGAATTCATCAAGCTTTGTGGCCATGATGTGATATCCCTATAACTATGCGAATACCACCGGGTTTTTTTCGAGTCTGATTTGGAGTCAATCAGAAATTGATTGAATGTTAAATGTTGGATTGTTCGTAGCCGCTCCCAATAAGGAGAATCACAATGTTTCGTTGTTCCGCTGCTGAACGGAACGGGTTTTGATTCATTATTTTTATCCATTTCGTCGCACCATTCTTTAAAATCGATTGAGAATACATGCCAATCCAATTGAAAATCACGTAAAACAAATGGTTTATCCATTGTGGAAATTGCTAATTTTAGCTGTTCTGGTGAATACTTAGCCATAGTTTAGACTTCAATACAATTTTAACTTCCTTGAAATACGAATTGATTAATTGTTTCGTCATTAGGCGAGCAAAACTGTTCGCTTCCAAGTGAAAGTTGGTGTCACAAATTGACATAAGCTCGAATTAATCAAATATCAAGAAGTTTGCGTATCATTCAGCGAGATGTCACTTAAATATTAATTTTACCTGTATTTATGATTGCATTTCCATGCGGAATGAAAAGTCACGTTTTCTACTATATAGATGAAAAAAAATGGACGAGCAAATAAATGTTCAACATGATGAATCAACAAATGAAGACTGAACCAATGATTTTTTTTTATTCTGCCTTTGCCACAAAAACAAAGTGAATTTATTTCAAGATTTCAATACAAACGTTCAATAAATGAATTTTTAAACAAAGGAAAAAAACTTAAATCGGCAATGTTTGGGAATGGAAAACACAAAAAAAAAGAGAGAATAAAATCTGTAACTGAACTTCTTTGTTCCATTTCATTTTCATGACAAATAAACAAATAATTTTTTTTTTTTATTTCGTTTTTCTTTTATTTTTTATTCGCTGCTGATTCGAATTTCGGATGATTTACTGTTGCCAGCAAATTCAATTGAGTTTAATTAATTTGAATTTGATGATGAATATCGAAGAAGAATTTCTGTATCCTTAAATTCGATCTGTAGCTTGATTGTGTGTGTGTGTGTGCGCAAAAAAGAGCATCGTTCATTTATAGTTTATCTAAGTATTGAGCCAAATCTGGTAATCCTTCTTTAAGACCTTTACGTTTACGGATATCTTGAACGATGGTGTACAATTTTGTGCTGGGATCGGTTGGATCACCTGGGAACATTTGCCAATGGTCGAACACACATTGTGGAAAAGCTTGTCCACCAGTATTTGATCTATTTGCGAAAGATGAAAAACAAATTCAGAACAATGTTTACGGAAAAAATTTTGATTTGAAATTTATGAGTTGAAACAAAAAAAAAACTTACCGCAAATCAGCTGTGAAACCGAATGATTCATTGACTGGCAAATAGGCTTTAACAACGAACATTGGAGTACCGGCTACTTGGGATTCTTCGAAAACGTGACCACGACGTCTGTTCAATACACCATAAATACCACCGACCGCAACTTCTGGACATTGGATTTCACACAAATAAACCGGTTCCATCAAACGTGGCGCTGCTGTGATAACAGAAGCGTACAAGCAACGACGAGCTGTTGGAATGATTTGACCACCACCACGATGGATAGCATCAGCATGCAATGTAACATCATAAATGTTAAAACGAACACCACGCATATTTTCGTCAGCCAAAATTCCTTCTTTGGTGGCCCATTGGAAACCGGCAACAACTGAATCCTTAATTTCATTCAAGTATTGAACTCCCTTGGTACAATCGACCAAGATATTTGGACCGGTACCATCCGGGCCAAAGCACCAAATTTTACGAGCTTCAGTAATATCATAATCGTATTTATCACTCAAGTAACGGGCACGAACTTTGAAATCGTCACGTGAGCTAACTTCACCCTTGTCAATATCTTCAGCCAAACCATCTGGCATTGGGCATGATTTCATGAACAAACGATTATGCTTGTTTGGCGATTTTGACAAACACATTTGATTGGATTCTTCCGAAACGGTTTCACGATACGATACAACTGGATCGGATTTTTTCAATGGAATACATGCATGATCTTCTTCCAAATCTTTTAAGCAAATTTCCAAATGCAATTCACCGGCACCGGCAATAATGTGTTCACCGGATTCTTCAATAATACATTGGACCATAGGATCGGATTTGGCCAAACGTTTAAGACCTTCCACCAATTTTGGCAAATCGGCTGGATTTTTCGGTTCAACAGCAACACGCACGACTGGCGATACCGAGAATTTCATGACTTTCATATTATGGGCATCTTTGAATGTACTTATGGTACCGGTTTTAACCAAAAATTGATCAACACCAACCAAACCGCAAATATTACCGCATGGAACATCTTCGATGGCTTCAACATAACGGCCCATCATCAAAATGGTACGTTGAATGGCTTTTTCGTACAAATCTTCTTTTTTGCCTGGAGTATAATTTGGTCCCATGATACGGCATTTTTGTCCGGTAGCAACTCTGCCAGAGAAAACACGACCAAAAGCATAGAAACGACCTTTGTCGCTGGTCGGTACCATTTTTGAGATGTACATCATCAATGGACCATCTGGGTCACAGTTCTTAACAGCAACGGCGGCTTCATCATCAAATGGACCCTCGTATAACATTTCCATACGATATTTTTGTGCAACAACCGGTGATGGCAAATGGATGGCAATCATTTGAAGCAATGATTCACCAGCTGGCAACCATGTACGCATAACAGTTTTCAACAATTGTTTACCATCTTTATCTTTATCTTCATGCTTTAGTGTAACGCCAATCTTTGGCAACAAAGCTTCAATTTCTTCTTTTTTGTAGTTCATGATTGCATCGAACACTTTATAAATTGGATCCAAAATGTACATACAGAATGAACGTTTGTTGTCGGCATCCTTGACTTTGGCCCATTTCTTTGTTTTTGGATTGAAAAAGTTTTCGCCCCACAAACGATTCATTAGCTTAACAACTTCAATCTTGAATTTATCGGCATACAATTCAGAGAATTGTTTCAAAGTGAATGCCCATCCGTGAAGACCGGAACCAAAACCAACTGAACCCTTGGATGGATCAACACGAACTTCACCCATTGGACCGCTGTCATCGTTGTAAGTAGCGATGATGACGTTGACATTCTCAACGATACGTTGGAAAGTTTGATACAATTCTTCGGCTTCCAATTGCAATTCGAGCAAAGCACGGTCCATTTTGTTCATGAACAAAATTGGCTTGATACGTTCAGCAATAGCTTGACGCAATACAGTTTCAGTTTGTACACACACACCTGCAATTAAGACATACGAGCAAAA
>GL501449.1:243446-255214 GCA_000149185.1 Mayetiola destructor
ATTGAGCCTGAGTGGGCATCGTGAAAAATTTTGTTTGTATATCTGGTGAGATTGACTTCAACAGATGAACACATGGGTGAATTTATGCTTTTTGTTTATCGCATAATCAATTCTATCTAACAACAACAACAAGAAGACGAAAACCATGTTAAGAATCCGAAGAGGCGAAAAAATGATTTACAATTTTTTTTTCCGTTCGTTTTTCCTTCCACGTAGTCCATGACGCATTCATTTTGAATGCGATTAAGATATCAAACCACGAAACGAATATTAAAAGAAAAACAATAGCGATAAACATATCATTAAAAATCTAGTGATAAAATTATGAGAAAGGTGAATGCACTTAGAATGTTGGAAATACTATTTATTTTTCTTTTTTTTTGTTATCGCTAGTATGCATATATGTATTGCAATATATTGCGATACGGCATAAAGAACAAGACAAGTTCACAATTGATTTAACGATCACTCGATCTTCATCAACGTTTCTGTTTCTTTATCTGTTGTTTTCCAATTGTGTGAGTGGATTTTTTGTCTTTTCCGTTCTCTCTTTTTAATTTTCGTGGAAAAATTCCAGTTAAATCACCATTTCGCCGACATACAAACATATAAGATGAGGGCATTGGTATCCACAATTCGCAATAATAAAGTTGAATATTTCTTCCTTCTTTTTTTCTATGGATTTTCAATTTTTCGTATCTTTCACATTTTGTGTTTTTTCCTCTCTTGACATGAACATTGTACATTGTACATATGTATTCAGCAAATAAATGTTTTTAATCGATGCGCATCATTCAATCCTTTGAAGGCCATGAAATCACTTTTAAATTTCGACAGTCGACAGCCGATCAAACGAAAAGTGCAACGAATCGAACTGAATGGGAAAACGAATCATAAAACAATGGCTCAAGCAGATATCAAGAATGCCAAGTGTGTGTGTGTGTATGTGTGTTTTGTTTCCTTTCGTTCTTTCTTTTCTTTCAAAGTGATTAAAATTTATCGTTCTATCTATCGTCTTACATCATCCTCAACAACACGATTTAGTTTAACATTAAAACGGATACCAACAAACGAATCAAAGAGTTTTGGATAAAAATAACTCACAAACTCATGTATACAAGATACAAATACACAAGGTGAAAAAAGAAATGAAATGATGAGGAATGAAGAATGAATAAAGAAACCGTAAATCGTATGCATTGATACAAGATTCGCATTGCACACTTCAACACTAGAAGAAAAGAAAAAATTGATACTAGTTTAAGCGAAGACAAGAGATGGTTAGATGCACATAAAGTACATCACTATTTCACGTTGCACATAGATACGATAAATTATCCAGTTATAAATCTTTAATATATTTTCGATTTATTTTACGGTCAAAATATTAAAACATCATCCATATAAATCTAGTTTCTAATGTGTGATTTGGTGTTCAAGATGTTTGCCGCATCTATATACAATATACGCTAAACACTAATATCGGCACGATGCACGCACACGAAACACGAAACACGACACTAGAAAGAAGAACACTTTTGCAAATGGCGAATAGTGTCGAGTGACGACTTTAAAGGCCAGAACCTTAGATACAGGAGAGTCCGACTAATTTGATAATATCGTGTTCGATCGCTTAACGGACAGTTCAACCAAAAATAGATTTGACTGACCAAAAAAAAAAAAAAATGAAAAAAACTTATAAAGAGAAAGGAAACTATCAATTTGTTAAAGAGGAGAACTTCAAACTTGAAAGGAATATTTAATACTTAATTTTATTATGAATGCGAAATGAGCAAAAGAGTTACATTTCCGTTAGGTTTTTGTGCCATTTCTGTTGGCCGCTATTGATTTATAATATGATATATTTTTTTTTTCGTTCAAGTTTATTTTAATCGGTTTGTTTGTGTTCAGGCGACATTAAATACTAGCTACGAAAGACCGAATACACGTTACTGAACTGCATAACCAAACAGCAAATCCACAAGAAAATTGATTTGGAAATGCACGAAAAGATAGAAAGAAAGAAAGAGAGAGAGAGAGAAAGAGAAAAGAATAATAATAATTATTAATTGGAAAAAGAAGATTCTTGGTTCTATGTTGAATGCACATTGTGAATTAAACATGCTGCCGATGAGCTCATTTGATTCACAATCCATAAATAATAATAAAAAAGCGGAGGAAAGCATCTAGCGGAAAGCTCAATGTATTCGTAGTCAATAGTCAATGATAAGCAACGTTGAGATGGAAGAATGGAAAAAAGACAATATTATATGCAAGAGTAGCAAAGCGAATAGGAAAAAAAAAAATTCAAAAATGAAAAGAACGCAAAAGACAAAAATGATGATGATATGAAATAATATGCAGACCAAGAACGAACGAAAAAATGAAATACAAAACCACTGCACTGTCCACAGTCCAAACGGTCGGCCAACACGGTATTCTTGTTTGGCTCTCTCTCTCTCTCTACATTCCATTATTATATTATGAAAATTGAACAACTGAAAGAAGAAATACAAAAAGATCTCCAAGCCGAAATAGCGTTGCCATTCTTAAGCAGCTACTTTGGTTGCCAGATTACATGGAATCCAGTTGATCGTTTGCCTTTATTTACGTTCGCAACTTACAATTACAAACCGATGAAATTATTGAATAAAAACAGATGAATTCGAAATGAAATAAAAAAAATATAAAGAGAGAATAAAAATTGTATAAATGAAGAAGCAACACAGAGCCAACAGTCAACAGTCCCACTAAGACGAATGCGAGTCATTAAAATGAAGAACAGAACAGGAATAAAATAAAAGACTCAAACACACATAGAACTAAATATCCACACGTAAATTGCATTTCGTTCGCATTTGCCGCATGCATTTTTTTGTCGACGATTTTTATTTGTAATTTTTTCCCTTTTTTTCAAATTCAATATGATATGCTTTCTGCTATGAAACCACGACCAAAACCGATTCGGTCCCCGCGAAAAGTTCAAATATCTCCTGTTTTCGCATTTGGATTTGAAAAACATTCTTTTTCGTTGCGCGTCTTCTTCTATTCTATGATCGGCTCATGGCGTGCATTGGTTTGTTTGGTGCAAATGGTGGTATCACGCGCCACATTGCTTACACATATCGACTTGTTTTCGCCTGCTATCTTATCTGAATAAATGTATTGCTTTGTGTGTACAGTGTACACCACCCTTCAATCGGTTTGTCTATTCCTCTTCGGCAATTTTCGTGGTCTCTGGTCTCTGTGGTATGTGTGCATGCGGTTCGCATTAATGAATAGGCAAAGAGCAAAAATGACGAACCAAACAAGATACACATTGCTGTGGCAAGCAATATCTTGTACACTGTGAGATCGTTCTTTCTTAAGTTGAAGGTAAACAAGATTATTCTCGGTTGTTGCTGTTGCTGTTGATGTTATTGTTGTTGTTGCCATTGCCGTTGCTTCTTATTGCCTATGATATCACGGCTCACAGTGTGTTGCTGTTTGTTGTTGTATCTTGATGCGCAGTTCAAACTAAACGGCCATAGATTTATATTAGTGTTTCGGTCGCATGTGGATGGCAAATATGTATGAGTTTTCGTATTTTCACAGTTGTAAACAATTTTATGAGGCTTTTCGTGTGCGAGCATACGTTTTCTTGGCTAAATTATGCTCAAGCTCGGTGGTTTGTTATGTTGCTTGGAATTTTTTTGTTTTGTTTTGTTTTTTTTTTTAAATTGGTGTTTGATGCTCATACTTACGGGACTCAGAGCCCAAAGTCTCCTCTGTTTTGATTTTGAACGCTTCTTCACTCTCTTCAATATATCTAAGTAAGTGAAGCAAAGCAATGGACGAATGAAATAACACAAACACGCTATTATCATAGGCAAAGAGGATTCTAAATCTTTGGATGTTGAAAAGTTCAAATTATTTGCCATAGGTTCGCCGATACACTCAATAGGTTGATTTGGCTCAAAGTTTGTTACATTTTGTCGATTAAATGAATTTAACACCGAAATTCGAAAATCGCTTTGCTCAATGGAACCTTACTGCCATATAAAATGTGTATAAATTATTTAGACAAAAAAAGTACCGGTGGTTCCCTCATTTGGATGTCACTGGGGAATTTGTTAACTATGAATACACTTGCTGACTCTACTAAACAATCCATCGGATTGTCAAAGTTGAGCCTTTTTAATAGCAAACAAATGTGTCAGTGACATCCAAATGAGGGCGCCACTGGTACTTTTTCGTTTAAATAATTTACACTGTCGTAAGATTCCTTTGGCTTTGCCTATCTGTAAGATCGTGTTGCAGCTTATTCAACTGGCAAATAGTTTTCTATTCTGGCTGAATGGCTGAAATAAAGAGCCGTATAATAAGAGACCGTTTCACATATTATAATTATTATTTATTTTATTCCTCATGTTATTATGTACATCCTACTTGTTAAAAGCGGCGATCTTGTTGTCAATACTTCACTCGATTGTAAAACAAATCAAATACATTTTAATGTCGTTTATTTATCAAAGCGGGTTCGTTGTTCTTTTCAGCACACGATACACCAACGACAAAAACCTCTTGACAAAAATCTTTTGAAAAATAATATCTTCTAAAACATATTGCAGGGCACAAAGTACACACACCAGCACACACTCTGCAACAATTATTATCGGGCACAAGAAATTGAATGCCACAATAAAAATGAGCCAGAAATAAAAATGTTGTGTTCCATTAAAATGTGGCTCAGGCTTTTGTGGTTTTTCATTTTAATGTGATTTTTCTTGCGGCGTTCCATCGTTTTTTCATTTGAAATCATTGAAATTGGTCTTTGCGTACGTTCAATTTACGCTCATTTAAATTTATTATGCTAAGCTCCATGGTCATAAATTTTCCCGGTGAAGAGTGCAAAAGAAGACAAAAAAAAAAAAAAAAGACCGAAAAAAAAACTTCTCAAAGCTCCGAATAAAAAGATCTCGACCATTGGCCAACGGCTGCCACCTAACAGTGACAAAGTATCAACGCTGTTGTCTGTTGCCTCCATAAAGAAATTAAAATGATAGAAAAACGCGAATATAAATGACCAAAAGATTTCAACAAAGATCAAAAAGCATTGCGTCGTGATGTCGTTTCAATGGTTTATTCGAAAAGAGAGAAGAGTAAGAAAAAAATGGAAAATTGATCGGTATGAAAAGAGCAATGGAAATTTTTGTATGAAAAATATGCATTTAATCAATCTGCAAATGATTCTGGGAACTAAAAAAAAAAAATTTTAAACGAAGCAAAACATAACTGAAACGAAATACCACAAAAATTTCATCCGAGAAGATTGATTGAGTCGTGTAGAAAAGAATTTATTTTTCTTTAAGTGAGCATACAATGGCAAACGGGTGAAGAGGACTGAAAAGCAAATCAACGAAAAGGATCCCACACAATCGAGCCATATAAAAGATTAGCATGTTTTCTCTTTCATTTTTCCTCCCTCTCCCTCTCTCACACATGCACAATAACGCTTATTCTTATTTTATGCATTCGCTTGCATAAATTATTATTTTCATTCTTCGCACTGGGCATCAAGCAATGGGTGCCTCATATGCGTTTCGTTTATTTTCATATTTGTTGAGCTTTCTTTATCAATTTGACCAGCGCCGAACATCATACTTGATTCTGTGTTATGTTTCATGTGAAAAATTGGCCGTCCATTTACGAACACAGAATGGTATTTTCGTATGGCTCACGAATCAATTCATGCTTCATTTTTTTCCACAGCCAGTGGACCTGTGATCAACACATTTCTTAACGTCTATTCTTCATTTTAACTTGTTTTTTTTTTTTCATTTGATTTTTGCTAAAACTAAAAGTGGTAGGTCAGTGAACTTGTTCTCATGTATTCTTGCTCCCAAGTTCGTATTAAATAGTTTGCTGCTATTTGGCCGTATTATCTTATACGTGAACTGCATGAATCTATCGATTTTAGGTTTTCATTGGGTTTTATATTAGTAAAAATGTCTGTTTTACACGCGAGTTTATCAGTGAAGCGAATGTGTTGAACTTCAATTTGAACAATGAACGCGAACATCAAGAACTAAACATTGTCGCCCAACAAACGAAAACATCGCTTTTGGAAACGAAGCAACCAAAGCCAAAAAAAAAATAAACGTAACAAAGTTCTATTGTAAAACATTTTCGGATACAAATCTCAGTTCAAACGAGAATTGTGATGTGTTTGGTGTTTTAGGTATTCAATGGTTGTGCGAAATACGATGCACAAAGATCTTATTGCTGTCGTTTGATGACAATTAAATGCAAAAACATCCACTTATTTTTATTTTCTTTCAATTCGAATATCAAACGAAAACATCGAAAATCAAATTCTATTTTCCAATTTCCTATCTTTTGTGATGCGATTGGATTTTGCTTTTCACATGTGCGCAAATGATCGTCATTTTAGTTCTTTTTTTTCGCTATTGAAATCGTTTGGCCGTTCATTTCTTTTCGATTCTCAATTCTCAATTCTCTTCGTCATTTAATTCAATCGATTCGATGTTCTTTATTTGTATGCTGTAATTGTTTGTTATGTGCGCTCAACCGATGTTGTACATAGTACACTTCGATTCCGTATTCTGATCGATTCGATGACTTTAGCAAAAACATGGGATTTTTATTTTATGTGTTTTTTTGTTGTTTTTGTTGGTGCTGGTGTTGTTTGCTATTCCGTAGTAAATCGAGAATCGCTTTTGTTATTGTCTATTGATTTCCGCATCAAAAATATTCCAAATGTTCGAATCATTCGTAGTTTTCAAGTTGATGGGAACAATAACAATGATACAAAATACAAATCCATTTTAGTCCAATGAACGAATCCGACTACATTGACGACCTACGAATGATAATCCAAATGATGATACTCAACTGCAAATGAAAAATTTAGAAGTTAAATGGTTGATCGAATGGCGAATGATTTGTATTTGATCTCTTTGGATGGCTAATTCAAAGCGAAATAAAACAATAGCGAAATTAATTGGAATTTTTCAACAATGCGAATGGAAAGTGTATGATGTCTTGGGTCTTAAGTATTTGAGCGCAAATTAAAGAAAATTGTTGTGAAATAACATAGAAAAAAAAATAATTATAAAACAAATATCGGAGTTCCGAACCAAACACTATCTGAATCAAAAGAATGTTAAATGGATGTTTTTTGTTGGGTTAAGGTAAATGACTTTTGTTGCGCACAATCCAGCAATCCAGCCTTGTTGAATGAACTACAAATTGTTGTTTATGTAATTTTTGTGATGCCCGTGAATCGTGAATGCTCATGAATCATCCAGAAACCAAATGATTGCGAATACTTTAAATTGGTTTGATTGTGCACATTCGATAGCCTTACAGGGCTATTGTATAATAATATCGATTCTTACCAAATATAGCAAACAAAATCTATACTCCACACACTCTTTACAGCACATCGAAACGTACTTGATACTTGAAACGATGGTTGGTTGAATCAATAATTTGATTTACAGCTTATTATTATTTATTGAGCTCGTTATATGCTATATGCTATACCAAAACTTAAAGTGTTTTTGTTGCTTCTCCTTAAGTGCAAATACCAATAAATTATACTTTGCTAACATTCTGATTGCTTACACAACGTTTATTACGTTTGACAACATAGCACAACATAGACACTATCCGAACCAAAATGGCCTAGCATCTATGACCTTATTGCGAAAAAACTAGAAGAGATACAAAAAAAAAAATAGAATAAATATTTATATTGAATTGAATGGGCTCGTTATGAAAACGATACGCGATTTGGTTGAAAAAATGTATTCACATTTTTGTGATGAACGATTCTTGATTCTCGTAATGTAACTTTAGAACTGAACCCATTTAAATTGTTATCATTATTTCAATGGTTTAGTGCGCAAGACACGTCTCCGTGTGCTTTGTGGCTATTATTATTAAAAGTATTATGATCATCGGGACAAATGACAAAATATACAAAATGTGCATGTGAAATGGTCTATAGTCCGTTCAGACTCACTAATATGTAGTGAAGGCAGCGATATGAAATGAAAAGAATAAAGAAATATAAACTATTGAAAGCATTACACAAAACGCTTTCAAGTGTTCGGGTAAAATTGTTGTCAAATTGTTTTTCATCAATCGACAACATTCTGGAAATGTGAAAAAAAAATTTAGAAAAACGAAAATGTCATTGAATGTCATCAAGTGATGAGTTTTTCTTTCTTTATGACGTAATAGCATGTCTTCACACATTGTTCTCAGCTCATCGCTGCCAATATTCTAAATATCCGTTATACCTGCCATATTTCAATAAAACACTTTTTATAGTAGCACAAAACGGACAAATTGAGAACAACAACGAAAAAAATATATGAAAATCTGAATACAGAACCTCGGAAATTCAGTAATTGTATTAACCGTTATCTGTATCTCAAAAATTCGATCATGCATGTCTTCACACATTGTTCTCAGCTCATCGCTGCCAATATTCTAAATATCCGTTATACCTGCCATATTTCAATAAAACACTTTTTATAGTAGCACAAAACGGACTAATTGAGAACAACAACGAAAAAAATATATGAAAATCTGAATACAGAACCTCGGAGATTCAGTAATTGTATTAACCGTTATCTGTATCTCAAAAATTCGATCATGATTTTTTTTTGCTGATGCGGCTCTAAGTTAGCCGGGCACAATGAGGCAAACTAGTAGCTGGACACTTGGCACAAGCGAATAATATCAAAATATATTCCTGTTGATTCGAACGATTTCAAAAAGATGTTATTTTTGCTTGTTGCTGCCGTTCAGCCTCAAATCTAATTAATTTTTTCTTATTTCACGCGATAATAATAATAACACTTAACGTCATTCCTATGTGTATGTATCCATGTGATTCAAATCTATATTTCAAGAGAGAAAGAAAAAATATTAAAAATTTTGAGAGAGAAAAAGATCGAAAAATGAATGAGGTGAAGACGGTTTGTTCTTAATCTGATGTTTCCCATTTTTCAATTCAAATCCGTTATTCGCGCGCACAATTTTTATATTACATACCTTCAATTCAATGGCCTATTATTGCATGAACACATTACAGCATTACAGCCACAATAACCATTTTTTGATGGCTCAAATTCACCATATAATTCAGCCATTATTCTCATTCGAAAAATCGTGTGCTAACTGTTACGGACAATGTTATACATTATACATATTAAAAAGTTAATTGTAATATAAATTTTCTTTCAAATATTACGTTATAATACCGACGATTTTGCCATTGAAATTTTTTTTTTTAAATCTTTCGTATAATGGATTATGGCAGGCGCAAAAGAAAAACACTTTAACTTATCAACAACACTATTTATTAAAATGGATTATTTTTTTTTTTTTTTGAACCTATACATATGTTATTTGAGTTTTAAGATATTTTAAGACGACACAAGACATGCCAGTGACCAGTTGGCTTCAAAATGATTTATGAGAATATATTTACATAAATGGTAGTCAATATATCCGCGACGGTTCATTAACATTATCATTATTGCAACAGTTGATTAGAAAATATTTTAATGTATAACTAATATGTAATTTTCTTTTCTTTTTTATTTACAGCGAAAATGAAAACATTTTTGCCTCTAGTCGTGTGGATTGTGCTCACAACCAATGTGGTAAGTTGTTCCTGTTCTTTGAAAAAAAATTCATTATTTTTTTGCTCTTTATTTGTTTTGATTTGTGTGTGTATGTGCAATAAGTTTATTGTTAATCAAGAGTAGGACGATTTATTTCAATCAATGTTGTTTATAAGTAATCACCGTTCAACAATAATAATAAATTACTTTATTAAAATATGATTCACAACGGCAGGAAGAAAATGTCACGTCACTAGCACGAAATGTCCGAGGCTTGAGAATGAGCAAAAACAAAAACGAAATTGACAGAAAAAAAAGAAAAGAAAAGAACCGTGTCATAAATAGCATTACATGATGGTCGTTTCTTTCAACGATCGAAGCGATAAATATAATAAAATATGCCGGTTTTAGCGTTAAAAAACCGTTTTTTTTTTTGCTTAATTAGTATGCAATCAATGTGGAAGACAGCTTGAAATTAAACGAAAATGTTGATGAGCGTGCACTCTTTCATTCAGGTTTAATATATGAAGTTGGTGTAAGCAACTGTTGTGTATACGATGCAGGAATTCTAAATGCACAAGAACGACCAACGTTCCAAACGGCATATCTGATTCTATCCACAGTCCACTGTTGGCACATTGGCATTAGCCCTTGCCATAGGAAATGAATTGCATTTCATAATCCAATGGACTTGAAGTCATATTTTGTGGAAAATTCGTCATAAGAGCCGGTGAATCACAACAGGTCAAAACATATAACATGGCTAAATATAGGATATCGCCAGTCACCAGTATTCAATCAAAATACACGATTGAAATGCATATTGCGACATCATCGAACGCATATTGAGTTCCATTGAATTAAAATTCTTTGCAAAAGAGCGAGAGAGAGAGAAAGAGAGTGAGAGAGAGAAAAGCGGCATATTAACAAAATGCAAAATCGAATCCATGTCATGCAATTTCATGACTGTCATATGTTCCGTGACCACTTGAATGTTGTCCGCAGTACACAGTGTCTATTTGTTTTATTTTAATTGAATTTGTTTATTTTATTGACATCGCATGATCACCGATGACACATTCTTTGCTCATCATTATTCGTCATCGATATGCGATTTTCCAATTAGTATTGAACCGTGTCATTCGATTGTCGATCGTGATAATCATAATTCGAATGAAGGATGAAATGTCGCTGAAGTTCAATTATGTTTAAATGATTATTATTATTATCATCCGCCATTTGTCGTCAGTACATGAATTACGAATACATATCGAATATATCGAATGTCTATGTTGATACTATAGTAAACGATGATATGTTTACTGAATCAATTCCAATTCAATTTCGTGTTCAAATATAATTTTCGTAAGAATCCGCGCGATCCGTTTCAGATCTCATCTCTGTGATAATTAAATAACAGCTCAACTGGGTATAAGTGCCAGCTTAAACATATTTACTAAAAAACCGCATTTATTTGTTGCATGATTCACTTGCAAGTCCACACGAAACGGCACGACGCGTACACTGGTAAATACCAAACAAAATTCAACGTCTCTTTGACCTTGACCATCATCGGGAATAAACATTCCTTACATTTTCTGTGTTATGTGCACATCGTTTTGTTATTTTTGTTTGTATCTTAATTCTTCAAAAAAAAAAAAAAAGGAAAAAAAACCGTCTCCCTTTTGCAAAAGCGAAGCAGCGGCAAAAAACGGTTTCATTCTTTAATAAACATTTTTTTCTTCTTCAATTCCTTTTTGATCCATTCAGAATCAGACATTGTAAACATTCTCGGGGCCGTTTTCCTTTGCTTACGATTATTTATCCTGTGTGCTGTTTTTTGCTGTTGCAGGCATTTTTATTTCATGCAGATACATATTTATGTGGAATGAATTGCGGTCTATCCTTTTCACACATTTTCAAACTTCAGAAAGTTTCAATGCTGTGTGATCTGTGTTCTGCAATAATACGCATGCCATTTCCACACTAAAAAGATCATCGTCTGACGATGAATACCACAAAGTTACACAAATTGATATTTTTTCTTCTGTGTCGTTGGTCGTTGTTGTTCTAGTCTTATTGTAATCTTTATTCAGTTGTTGGTGTTGCTGTTGTCCTTATCTA
>GL501449.1:258925-277508 GCA_000149185.1 Mayetiola destructor
AAAAAAAGAGAAAAACATGGTAAACTAATCTTATTCACGAATTATAACGGTAAAAATTTGATAGCTTAATGTGATTGTAATGTAATGAAAATGCATAGCTAGGTGAGAATCAGGAATATAACAATGGTTGATCCATTACGAATTTATATGAATATGACTATGGCTGTGTGACTCTGTGTATATTCTGTATTATGTCGCTGGCAACTGGTTGATTGAGACAAGAAGTTTAACCACGTTCAATTCAAAAACGCTATGCAATCAACCGACTGATCTTCGGACATTTTCATGACCAGATTTTCACGTGGGATTGCCATTGCTTGCCACATGTTGAATTGTGTCATCGTTGCATTCAATCCGTTAAATAATAAAAATAAAAATAATTGAATAAGATGTTTGCTCATTTGAAGAGTGAAGAGGCCGATTCAATGTAAATTAACCTTGATTAAATCGTTCAGCGCAATAATAATATTCATATGTGATTTTCCGTCATTCTTACTTCTTGAGCATTAAGCATACAAAATACAATGTATGCCATACATCCATTTTTCATTTTTGCAAGAATGGCTGATTATAATCGTTTTTGTTTTGATCTGTTCTCAATTTTCCATTTCCGTAGGCACTGTCACAAAATCAAAGAATAAGTAACACGAGATTAAAGCGAGAAGTATTTTTTCTAAATTTGGAAGACGGCTATTTTGGCTGTCAAGTTAACGAATCAACAGATTATTTACAATTATTTGAATTATCGAAATTATGTGATGGCCATCCCGATTGTTTTATGTCATCAGATGAATTAGCTAAAGAGTTAAAATGCACAAGTAAGTATTCGGTTGTTGCTTGTTTTCATTACTGGATTTGAATCGAAATTGAGTATTTCCTCTTCGGTTAAATACGAAGCAGTTAGATATGGATTTCAATAATTCGCGTAATCGAATCCAATTTTGAATTAAATTTTATTTTTCAAAATCCATTCATTTATTTTATTCTTTTTTTTTTGTGCCACTTTTTCTTCAAACTAAAGACGATTGTGACAAAGATGGCACAAGATGTACGAATGGTGCGTGTTTAGATTCATTATGCCATTGTAACGACGGTTACGGTGGTTGTAATTGTCAAGTTGCAGGTAAGTTTGTTCTTTCTCTTCATACTTAAGATTTCTCGTTAATGATTCCATATTAAAGTCACTAAGCGTCGGTTGCAAAAAATCATTTTATGTAGTTCTTGCTAGTAGTTGCCGATCAAATGACTTTGAAAATTACAATAATTGTGAAGAATTAGGCAGAATTAATTTTCGCATCAATTTAGCTCTCAATCGATGTTAATTATTTTCCTGTTGTTGTTATTTTTTTCCCCAATAGATGAAAATGAATGTAAGAATCGTCCGTGTGACGTTTTTGCGCACTGCACAAACACATTAGGAAGTTTTATGTGTTCTTGTTTTCCTGGATATCACGGTGATGGTTTTCACTGCGAAGGTAAGAGAATTTTTCGCCCTGAAATCAATTCCAATATTTTGAAGACCAAAACCAAATGGTTGAGCATTTTGTTCATTTGTTTGTTTGTTTTTTTTTGCATTTCGAAAGATATTGACGAATGTCAAGACCCAAGCATTGCAGCACGCTGTGTACCAAATAGTGAATGCTGTAATCTACCAGCACATTTTGTATGTAAATGTAATCCAGGATTTGAAGGAGATGGCGAAGTACTTTGCACAGACATCGATGAATGTTCACGAAGCGGAGCATGTGGTGTAAACGCAGATTGCTTTAATTCACCTGGAAATTTTACGTGCGCGTGTCGGCATGGTTTTGAAGGCAATCCGTATGACGGTTGCGTTGATGTAAATGAATGTTTACATCCGAATGCCTGTGGACCAGGTGGATTATGTACAAATTTAGAAGGTAGCTTCCAGTGTTTATGTCCGGATGGTATGGAAGGTGATGCCAGAACGGTTGGATGTTCAGATATTGATGAATGTACGAGATCGCCATGCGGAAGAAATGCACAGTGTCGTAATATTGAAGGTAGCTTCCAGTGTTTATGTCCGGAAGGTATGGAGGGTGATGCAATGAAAGAATGCCGAGATATTGATGAATGTTTGACTCAGCCATGTGGTGCAAATGCAGTTTGTCTAAATACGATTGGAAGTTTTTCGTGCCAATGTCTACCGGACTATACTGGAAATCCGTTCAAAGGATGCTCAGATATCGATGAATGTATCGCTTTGAAACAAGCTTGCCCACCGACAGCCATTTGCGAAAATGCTAATCCAGGTTACAATTGCCGTTGTCCACAAGGTTATGCGGCCAAACCAGATCCAAAAATTGCCTGCGAACAAGTTGATGTGAATATTCTTTGTCAAAGTAATTTCGATTGTACGACAAATGCTGAATGTATTGAGGGGCAATGCTTTTGCCAAAATGGTTTCGAGCCACAAGGATCGGTATGCGTTGATATTGACGAATGTCGAACAAATGGTGATATATGCGGTGAACGATCGCTATGTATAAATACACCAGGCTCATTTCGATGTGAATGTCCAGTGTAAGTCTTCTTTTGGGGGATTTTTTTTTAAGTGCAAGATAAAATGAGAAATAAGAATTCTTTCGCTAATTCATTCTGTTTGGTTTTTATTTTCCGCAGTGGATTTATTGGAGCGCCGCCAAGAATTCCATGTAAAGCACCATGTGAAGATGTTAAATGCGGTCAACATGCCTACTGCAAGGCTGATGGAAACGAAGCTTACTGTGTTTGTGATGATGGGTGGACCTACAATCCAAGTGATATCTCAGCTGGTTGCGTCGATATAAATGAATGCGATGCAGTTCATGGGCCTTCGGGAAGATGTGGCATAAATTCAATATGTACAAACACACCTGGCAGTTTTTCTTGTCAATGTCCTACAGGATTCTCTGGCAATGCCAAAATACAATGTATTGATATCGATGAATGTTCAAAACCGAATAAATGTGGCCCAGGAGCTCAATGCATAAATAGAGCTGGTTCATTTGAATGCATTTGTCCGGAAGGTTCAATCCCAGATCCAGATCCAAGTGTTCGCTGTATAACAGTTGTATCGTGTAAAAACAATAATGACTGTCCTGGAAATGCAGTTTGCGATGAATACAATCGTTGCTTATGCCCGACACCTAATATTGGAAATGATTGCCGCCATCCATGGTAAGTTTATCACATTTTATGCTCCTTTACATATTACTTACAATAATGATTTCAATTTGATTGCAGCGAATCGATTATCTGTGGATCAAATTCGCATTGTATGATTGTGAATCAAGAGGCAAAATGTCTATGTGATCCCGGTTTTGTTGGATCGGCTGATCGAATCGGAGGCTGCGTTGATGATGATGAATGCAAACGGACACCATCAGTATGTCCAGAAGGTTCGATTTGTATCAATAATTTGGGCAGTTTTACTTGTCAATGTCCCGGTGGAATCAAAGGCGATCCATTTAATGGTGGCTGCACAAGATCGGATATTGTTTTGACTTGTGATGAACAAAATCCTTGTGCACCCGAAGAAAATTGCATCGTTGATAATAATTATCTTGGAAAGAATGTTTGCGTTTGTCGGCAAGGCTTTACAAGAGATCAAGTCACAAATAAATGTGTTGATATTGATGAATGTGCAAATATCGATAAACCAGCCTGTGGCATGAATTCATTATGTAAAAATTTACCAGGTAGCTATGAATGCTTCTGTCCACCGAATTTCTTTGGAAATCCATACTCGATATGTGAAGAATGTACAAGCGATGAATGTCAATGTAAAGCACCGTATAAATTCGTTGGTGGAAATTGTATATTGGCTGGTTGTCAGGATGGTGGAAAATGTCCAAAAGGAGCCGAATGTATTTCAATTGCTGGTGGTGTTAGCTATTGCGCGTGTCCAAAAGGATATCGAACACAGTCGGATGGGTCATGCATTGATGTCAATGAATGTTTGGAAAATCAACACTTTTGCGCCTTTGGAGCGGAATGTATCAACAGACCGGGAAGTTATGAATGTTCGTGTCCACCTGGCTATGATGGTGATGCATATCATGGCCAATGTTCGGCACCACAAAGACGATGTTCAGCTGATAAAGAATGCGGAACAAATGAAAAATGCGTACAGCCCGGAGAGTGTATTTGTCCGCCACCGTTCTATTTGGACACCTTTGGTGATGGCAATAAATGTAAAAATCCATGCGAACGATATATTTGCGGTATTAATGCAAAATGTACACCATCTGACCCACCAAAATGTATGTGTGAGGTTGGATTCAAAGGAGATGGATTACAGGGATGTTTCGATGAAAATGAATGCTCAACATATGGCAATCCGTGCGCTTATGGTGCACAATGTGTCAATCAAAAAGGTGGATACAAATGTGTTTGCCCGAACGGAATGGGTGGCGATCCCTATAAAGGTGGATGCATTTTGACAGAGGATGTACGAGAAGCTACTATTGGCTGTAAGACTAATAACGATTGCGCTGATACATTGGCCTGTGTGCAAGGGAAATGTATTAGTCCTTGCAGAAGCTTACTTTGTGGACAAAACGCATATTGCGAGCCCGAAGGACATGCGGCTTGGTGTAGATGTCGCGTGGGCTTCGTAGAAAATGAAAATGGTGAATGTGTTTCACGTAAGTATACGAAATTTATAAACCAAAAGACAGCAAAAAGCTGGCGATCATCTTCCGAAATTGATTATTATTGTTTTCATATTATAGTGGCCAAACGAATATGAATTTTGTTTTCCGTTCAAATTTCAATGTTCTGGCCACCATAATATGAAAGCCATAATACTAATCAATAAACAGTCTGAAAAAAAAAATGGATTGAAGTTTTTCATTTGATCAAATTGTTTTTATCTGCATTTGATTACAGAATGTAATGAATACATTTGTGGCCAAGGAGCCGTTTGTATTGTAACAAGAGAGGGTCCAACTTGCAAGTGCCCGCCAGGTTTATTCGGAAATCCATTTGCTGGCGGTATTTGTGTCACCGATCAATGTTCCGCTAGTCGTCCATGTGCTGAAAACCAGCTATGTATCGGAGGACGTTGTAAACATCGATGCGATAATGTTGTATGCGGTATTGGGGCCAATTGCGAACAATCGACTGGAAAATGTATTTGTGAACCATATTTCGTTGGAAATCCGGACTATTTATGTATGCCACGTAAGTAACCAAAACAAAAACAAAAAAAAAAACAAAGAGAGAGAAAATATAAAAATTCAAAGAAAAAAATATTTAATGGAAATTGGTTTTTTGTTTCTTCACTATTAGCAATCGAAACACCAACATGCAAACCGGGATGTGGTAAAAATGCTCACTGCAGCTATGGAATCATATCGAATGAATGTGTCTGCAATCCGGGAACCGTTGGCAATCCATATGAAATTTGTGGCCCACAAGAACGATACACAAATTGTGCAGACATGAAATGTGGCATTGGAGCTGAATGTCGTCAAATTGGCGGACAAGTTGATTGTGTATGCCCAGTGGGTTTTGTCGGCAATCCATTCGTTGAATGCCTAGATATTGATGAATGTTTGACTCAACCATGTGGTGCATATGCTGTTTGCCTTAATACGATAGGAAGTTTTTCATGCCAATGTCAACCAGGACATTTCGGAAATCCGTTTACAATGTGCTCACCAATTCAAAATGGATGTGAAGATCCACTTCATTGCGCTTGTAGCAAATCAGTGGCATGTCCGACAGGCTATCGATGTGAAGGTGGTCGATGTTTGAACTTATGCGATGGTATTTCATGTGGACCGAGAGCTGCCTGTTCATTAGGAAAATGTGTTTGCCCACTTGGCTATATTGGTGATGCAACCGATTTGAGCAAAGGCTGTCATTTACGAGGTCAATGTGACGTCGATCAAGATTGTAAAAATACGGAAATTTGTTTCCAATTCGGTCGTGGCGTACGTAATTGTGTTGATGCTTGCTCGAAATTCAGCTGTGGACCGAATGCTCTGTGTATTTCAAGTAATCATCGTTCAACATGTATTTGTAGTGATGGATTTTTAGGCAATCCAAATGACTTTAGTCTCGGATGTCAAAGAGTTAGAGAGGATCAAGTTCGACAACCTGATTTGTGTCATTCAAATACTGATTGTCCAAATGGTGATATTTGTATTGTGAGCACAAATGGTGTCAAAGAATGTTCAAATCCATGCTCAACAATTGCAGACCCGTATCATCAAGGGTAAGTTTATTACATATTATATATAATAATCGTTTTTATTTTGTCAGTTTATTTCAATTGCTAATGTGTATATGTTGCGATTTGGGATAAATTCAAAGCGAAAGTTTTGATCTCTGATAATAATGATTTTAATTTGATTGCAGTGAATGTAAATGCTCAAAAATTGCATGTGGTACAAACGAAGAGTGTCGATTGGATGCGAATGGAAATCCAGCTTGTCACTGTAAGGGTTCATATGTTTGGAATCCATTATTGTCATTATGTGAAAAACCATCGATACCTGATTGTACCAATGATAACGAATGTCATTCGATAGCAGTTTGTCAACCAGATGCACTTGGAATTTTAAAATGTCAATCGATTTGCGATAAATTCCAATGTCCAGCCAATTCCGTCTGTGTTGCGGCCAATCATCAAGGGTAAGTTTCAGAGTTTCGGATTACTTAGTTGCATATTATCGTTTTTTTGCTTCTTCATACGTATATTAATTGACAAATTGCTAACAAAATTTCAATATTTGATTGCAGTGAATGTCAATGCCTACCGGGTTATATTGGAAATCCAAAAGATCGAAATGGCTGCAGATTAGAGCGCAGAAATCAATGTAGCTCAAGCGCTGAATGTTCCGAAAATGAACAATGCAAAAAGATACAAACAATCGGCGGAGGAGCATTCGAATGTCGACCCGTTTGCGAAGATGTGCAATGTGGTCCGAATGCATTATGTGTTAGCAATAATCATGTTGCCAAATGTCAATGTCCAACTACTGGACCATATACTGGAGATCCGTATGATATGACCGGAGGTTGTAAAAGCGTTCCATGTGTTTATAACATTGATTGTCCGCCAACTCAATTGTGTAATCGTTTAACTCACACATGTTACGATGTTTGTGATCAATCGGCATGTGGTGAAAATGCCATTTGTATTGTTGAAAACCAAAGCCCAATATGCCAATGTCCACCAGGCTATAAAGGTGATCCCATTCCAGAGGTTGGCTGTAAATTAGCCAATGCATGTTCACAATGCCATGAATCATCAGTGTGTGAAGTTACAGCAACTGGACACATATGCAAATGTCCAACAGGATATACTGGATTCCCAGAATCAACGGGCTGTTTACCAATTGGACAATGTCAAATTGATTCACAGTGTCCAACGAGTGCTCGTTGTGTGAGTGGTCGTTGTGTTGATAAATGTGCGGATTTGTGCGGCCCGAATATGCTTTGTACAATCAAAAATGGTGAACCAGTTTGTGTGTGCCCAAGTAAATTCAAATTTGTATCCGGTTATGCTAAAGATGGCTGTGTACGTGACATATTTGCATGTACAACAGACTATGAATGTGGTAATGGAATTTGCAGCAATGGCCAATGTACTGTGGCTTGCCGAAACCAAAATGATTGCGGCGATGGTGAATATTGTTTGGACAATCGATGCACAGTTAGATGCTCACAACACAGTCAATGCGGTGAAGGACAAGCATGCAAACAAGGTGTATGCACTGTTGGTTGCCGAAGTAATAAAGATTGTGGCTCACGTTTATCGTGTTACAATAACGTTTGCCAGAATTCATGCGAAGAAAATATTTGTGGACCGAACGCTTTGTGTAAATTTGAGAATAATGCAGCAAAATGTGAATGTCCGGCCGGTTTCGAGGGAAATCCAACACCAGAACAGGGATGTGTTCGCATTCCATCAACTTGTGTTTCAACAAGCCGTTGTCCAAATGGTCATATGTGCATTGGAAATATTTGTCAGGTGCCATGTTCGGATTCGGTTTCATGTGCAGTTGGTGAACGATGCGATAACAATGTTTGCGCTAAAGTTTGTTTGTGAGTAAAAATTTCATATCTATATGATGAATATTGAACCTATGTATACATTACGTCCACTATATTTAACACTGCTCATTCAAATATGTTATTTTCTATATCATTTTATTTTTTTTTCTACTTTATTATTTTAGCTCAAATAATAACTGTTTACCAGGTGAAATATGTAATGAACGTGGAACATGCCAAACGGGTTGTTTCACCGAAAATGATTGTCCACCAACGCAAATTTGTCAAAATGGAAAATGTAAATGTGGTCATGGTTTTATTGGAACACCATTCGGATGTTCAGATATTGATGAGTGTACGGATAAAGTGTGTCATAAAACTGCAATTTGTGAAAATATTCCGGGCTCCTTTAAATGTGTGTGTCCAGAGCAAACAGTTGGTGATCCCTACTCAAATCCTGGCTGCCTCAAACCAAATCAATGTGTACGCAACGAAGATTGTACGAAAAATGGAATGAAAGATTTAGCATGTTTTGAAGGAAAATGTACAGAACCTTGTTCGATTGCCGAATGTGGACGAAATGCTATCTGTGAGGCCAATGATCACAAAGCTTTCTGTGTATGTCCACCGGGACATCTTGGCGATCCAACCGATAAGATTAATGGATGTTTCCGTGTTGAATGTATCACCAGCGATGATTGCAGTGTTAACAAATACTGCAATCCTCAAATTAACAAATGCCAAAGTAAATTATTTATATTTATTTTTCGGTGTGTTTCTGCAATTAATTGAAAATGCTAATTTGAATTATTTTCTTTTTGCAGATCCATGCGATAATATTGACTGTGGTCATGGCAGCTGCATTGTTGATCGTCATGAGGCAGTCTGCTCGTGTCCACCAGGCTACGTTCTCGCCAATGGTAAATGTGAAGATATCGACGAATGTTTGGAACGACCATGTCATAGTTCGGCCATCTGTACAAATTATCCGGGAAGTTTTACGTGTACGTGTCCAGGCAATTTAGTGGGTGACCCAGTAACATCGGGCTGCAGAGATCCAGAAATTTGTCTAACAAATTCTGATTGTCCTGATGCGGCTGCTTGCATCAATTCAAAATGTAAAAATCCATGCGATGTACCCGACAGTTGTGGTGTAAATGCATTGTGCACAGTAAATGCACATCATGCTTTTTGTAAATGTCCATCGAATTCACGTGGAGATCCAAGTGTCGAATGTAGATTAATTGAATGCAGTGCCAATACGGATTGCCCTCATTCAAAATCATGTTTAGATTATAAATGTGTTAATCCGTGCACGATTCCGAATGCTTGTGGCCAAAATGCAAATTGTCTTGTTGAAAATCACATTGGAATATGTTCATGTCAGCCCGGCTATACAGGGGATCCAATGTTGGGATGTATACAAATTCAATATTGCAGCACTGATAACCAATGTGCGTCGGGAACCATTTGCAAGGCTGGCGTTTGCTGCTCCATTTGTACATCGAATCGTGACTGTATCAACGATCAATTATGTTTACAAGGTGTATGTCAACCAACTTGTCATGACAATTCCACTTGTGCTGATTTCCAATTCTGTCAAAATAACATTTGTACACAAGAAATTCGATGCCGAACGGATGATGATTGTCTTCTTAATGAGAATTGCATTGTTGATTCATACGGTCGATCCGAATGTAAAAATGCTTGCGAAGGTCGTGCCCTTTGCGGAAGAAATGCAGAATGTTTGGCACGTGATCATAATGCTATGTGTTCATGTAAACCGGGCTTTATTGATGATGGCAGCGGACAAGGTGGATGTCGAAAAATCGAATGTGAAAATGACAAAGATTGTGCCTCGGACCGCTTTTGTGAAAAGAATATTTGTAAATCGGTGTGTCAGCCTGGAAAATCATGTGGCGAAAAAGCTCTTTGTACGACCGAAAGTCATCGAGCAGTTTGCTATTGTCAACCCGGCTACAGCGGAAATCCGTATGAACGATGCGATGCTGTCGACTATTGTCGTGATACACCGTGTGGTCCAGGTGCCTTGTGTACAAATAGCAAAGGAACATTCCATTGTGCATGTGGAAATGGTTATGTAGGAGATGCATACAATGAAGGATGTCGACTGGCATTCGAATGCCAAAACAATGATAATTGCCCACCCAGTGCTGAATGTGTTCAATCAAATAGTGAATCGAAATGTAGAGAAGTTTGTGAAAAGGTTACCTGTGGACTGAATGCCGAATGTGTTCCAATTGAGCATGTTGCATTCTGTAAATGTTTACCAGGCTATGGTGGAGAAGCGTCTGACATAATCAATGGCTGTAGACCATTACCAGTTCCGTGTTCAAGCTCATCAGACTGTGCAGCCAATTCATATTGCTATGGTGGCGCTTGTAAACCAGCCTGTATTTTGGATCAGGAATGCGGTCGCGATGAAATTTGTTTGGAAAGTCAATGTGTCAATCCATGCACACAACCACAATCTTGTGGAATGAATGCAGAATGTCGCACCGATAATCATTTCAAATCATGCACCTGCCCGCCGGGATTTACGGGCAATAGTGCCGTCGAATGTGTTCGAAGTGAGTGAATTATTTATTAAAAATTTTGTTTTTAGTATACTCTAGTTATGTATGTGTTCACTGATTCACATATATTTGCACAAATGAATTCAAATTTCAGTTCCACTATCCTGTTCATCGAATAATGATTGTCATGACGGAAATACATGCCGTGACTCAATGTGTTTGCCACAATGTGATTCCGATCAGGTTTGCGCTCTGAACGAAAAATGTTTAGGAGGCAATTGCATGCGTAAGTTTCTCAACGATTTTGTTTGCATTAGCTAAAAATAATTTAACCATTATTTTCTCGTTTTCAATACTCAGTTACTTGTCGCGTCGACAACGATTGTTTCTTAGGACACATTTGTTTGAATAACCGTTGTATTTATGCATGCCGTACCGATGAAGATTGTACATCAACCGAATCCTGTTTGAATAATACTTGCACAAATCCATGTTCATTGAACGTTTGCGGACCGAACGCAGTTTGCTCAGTATTCAATCATCGAGCTCAATGCTCTTGCATGAATGGCTTGGTTCCAAGTCCGACGGCCAATGTCGGATGTGTTCGATCGCCAGCTTCACCATGTACCACTAACCGTAATTGTCAAGATGGTTTATCATGCATCCAAGGTGAATGTAAAGCACGTTGTGGTCAAGACAATGATTGTTACAGCAACGAACGATGTGAAGGTGGAACTTGTAAACCATTATGCCGTAGAGACGATGACTGTAGATACGGTGAAGTGTGCCAGGACTTTATTTGTTCAGCTGGATGCCGTTCAGATGCACATTGCGCCGGCCATTTCGCATGTATTGGACAAAAGTGTGTTGATCCATGTTTAGAGGCAACCGCCTGTGGATCTAATGCCAATTGCATCGTTCAAAATCACGTAAAAGCCTGCGTTTGTCCTGACTATCTTGTCGGTGACGCAACAATTGGGTGTAAATATCCGCCAAAATCTTGCGCAAATCACAATGAATGTCCACCAAATCATTCCTGTTTCGGAAATGTTTGTCAATCGGATTGTCAATCGGATCAAAGTTGCTTGGCCGATGAACGATGTGTACGAGGAACTTGTCGATCAATTTGTAATAAGTAAGTAAAAATTACATCAATTAAATCAATTTTCTGTCAATTAAATGGCAGTGTATTTATTATATTTTTCATATTATTTTTTCTTCTATCATATTATTTTAGCGATGCATCATGTGGAAATGGAAAAATATGTGAAAATCGTTTATGTCAAATTGGGTGCCGAAATGATTTGAGTTGTGCGAGCTCTGAAGCTTGTGTCAACAATCAATGTCAAGATCCATGCAAATCATCTGGTCAATGTGGCTCATGCGCCGAATGTCTAACCATTAATCATGTAGTTCAATGCAGTTGTCCAAATGGTTTCTTAGGCAATCCATTATCTAGTTGTTCATTACCATTGCAACGATGCAATACACAATGTCAATGTGATGAATCAGGTGAATATTGTGCTGAAAGCTGTTCAAATGATGAACAATGTTCATGTGGTCAAACTTGCGTGGCTGAAAAATGTCGAAACAGATGTAATCCTGGAAATTGTCTTGAAGGTCAATTGTGTCAAGAGGGTGGTTGTATCTCTGGCTGTCGGTAAGTAAAATTTTATATTATTCTTTTTTTGTTACCATATTTTGAAAGAGACACTGAACATATTGTAACAAACTTTTTTAATGAGTTATTTCAGACTCGCTGCTTGTTCAAATAACTCATGAGCTCAATATAAATACTATGTATATTATTTACTGTGTTATTAATTTCTGTATATTTTTCTTTTAACTTTATTATTTTAGCAATAATTTAGATTGTCCAAACGATCGATCATGTATCAACGGCCAATGTTCAAATCCATGTTTAAGTGGAAAAACGTGCGGAAAGAATGCATTATGCAGAGTATCAGAACATCGAGCATTATGTTTATGTCCGGATGGTTACATAGGTGAACCATCACAGGATTGTAAAAAATCTGAATGTTCTATTGATTTGGACTGTGAAATTGATAAACGTTGTGAATCGGGCTCGTGTCAAAACCCATGCTTACAGGCTAATACTTGTGGTGTGAATGCACAATGTCGTGTTGTGAATCGTCAGGCTCAATGCTCATGCCCGCCGGGTCATTTCGGAAATCCATTAGTTGAATGTTCGTTGGAAACCAATGCATGTGCCAGAAATCCATGCGGAGCTAATGCTAGATGCCGTGACGTCAATGGTGGCTACGAATGTAGCTGTGCTCCTGGCTGTGTTGGTGATCCACATAAGGGATGCTTATGTGGTGATTCAGCATTTACTGTATGTGCTGAACATAATTGTGGACAAAATGCTGCCTGTCGAATTGTTAATCAAAATGAACCAGAATGTTATTGTCCACCAACCTATCCAAATGGAGATCCATATTATGAATGTATGATGTTTGAAAATATTTTTATAGTTTCAATTTCGAATTTGACTATTATTCTTTCGTATTTCGATTGATTAGGTACACCATCACGTGAATTTGGTGATTGCCGGACTCATGGTTGCAGCTCTGGTGAATGTATTCGACAAGGTTCACAATATGTTTGCACAAAAGGTATGTTCGATTCAATTGGATATGTTTTTTCTTTTTCCATTATAATTGTTTATGCTCGTTATCCGAATGCATTCACAAAATGAGATGCTATTTTGGATTAATTTAATCAAAATAATGAAATCCTCTTCCCCCCCTACCCCTGCAACGAAAAAGCAATTTTCTTGCTCATAATTCAGTTAATAATATTTCGTTAAAATATTTTGTAATGAAATTATTATAATTGTTTAATCGAACGTGTTCCACACCCACATAAACCAACATATCATAAAATTAGACGATTAGTCATTTAATTTCGTGTCGATACTCGTTATTAATGTTCAAACAAACATTAGTCGCGTTCATCCATTCAGCCAAATTTTAATCAAAATTAATTTTTACCAACAACAATTGTTTTAGATATTTTGGCAATAAAATAATTTTAATTTTTTTTTTAGTTAGTTTAACACTCGGCTAATTTTGAATGTTGTTTTGTTCGACGGAATGCCACATACATATCTTACATATAATTTTTTTTGTCTCGTTCTTTTCGTACGTATTTAATTAGGATGTATGAATAGTTTTGGAAAAATTACCGATTTTTTTTTGTGTGTGTTGTCGCTGTGTTTTGCATATCGTTACGTTTTTAATTGTTTCGCTCGTTTTGTTCAATTGTTTATTTTTGTACAGCACAAAACCAATTAAGATCGACTACGAATCGAGATTAGTGTAAATTATAATTATAGGTTTTATTCGAACGAATCACCGTGTAAATACTAAATGTTTTGTGTGTGTGTGTGTGTTGTTTTAAAAACTTAAAAATCCAAAAAAGAATTTCAAAAAAACACATCCATCATACTTATTTTATTATACAATACAATAATGTACCATAACTATCACCACAAAATGAAAAGAACAAACCCGTTTCTTTTTTTAAATTTAATGTCACCTACACACCGAAGCAAATGGACAAGAAAAACCTATATTTTCACGCGATATAAGAAACAACAACAGCAATTTTTTTTATCACCACCTCCTTTATATAAATTATTATTTTTCTTCATTCGCTTGTAAAATACACAATGAAAAGGCATATTCTTATGCTTCACACACCATTTTTCTTCATGCTTCATTTTTCCCCCCTTCGATTCCTCTGAATGGGTGTTTTATTCATATAGAGTACATATCTTATTAGTCGCGTCAGTCATTACGATGGTCCTAACGTAGCGGGAAGTTTTAATCGCGGTGAATTCTTAGGAGCAAAATCAAAATAAAAAACATTCTTCTGCATTTCATCATTATTTTTTTTCTGTTGCCTGCCTGGTTAATACTATTATTTCACTTCGTTTCGATCTCCATTTTTTTTTAAATTTTAATTTTTTTTTTATGAGTGTCCATTTACAGCATCAACTCAATCAATTGTACATAACTGATTTGTGTTTTATAAATATAAATCGATTAATATATCATTTAAGTTTGAATAAAAACCGTTAGAATTGGGCACTGTGGATGGGATAATTCTCACGGTCGCTTGCACATTTTTTTAAGCTCGGGGATATAAATTCAATTGTTCGTGCGCTGATTTTCCATGGCGTTTGTACATTTATATTTTCCACTTATGACGTAAAATGGGATCAGTGTACTAAGCATTTTCGTTTTGTGTCATTCTTTTCTTTGATTTTATTTTTAGGCATTTGGTTGCAATGCCTGCCATTCAAAAAAGTGTCCATTCTCAATTGGAGAAAAGATTTTGTTTTATTCGTTCAAAAGTTTTAATAATAATGCTTGCTGAATGTTTGTTTGATGATATTCATCTATCTTCTGAATAATTCAAAAATTGCCCTTCTCATTTTAAGTTTAAGCTGTGTAAATATATTCTTTATACCTATTCTATCGATCTAATCACATTTTTCATGCATCGAATGTTCTAAATTGCTTGCAAATTATGAAAAATTAGGCTTAAGCTATTCGTCTTCTTCTTCTTCTTCTTCTTCTTCTTCTTCTTCTTCTCCATCATCTTTTTTTCTGTACTTTTAATTTTTACATCTTGTCTTTATTCGTTATTCATTCCGTTTTCATTAGTCATTTGAATAATCGAATTTGTCATCGATCGTAGATTACCCGGGCAGAGCGTATGTGTTGGATGTGTTCAAAACGAATTTGTGAGAAATGAATCCCTTTCGCAGTTCTCCAATTTTGATTGATTCGAAATTTGATTCAAATAAAAATTTCGAACTAAATAAAATGAAGGAAATCAATTATTATTATTATTATTAGCTACCATAAACTCAGACAGGCATGTACAACTTTTTGAGGAAATGAATGTAGCCAAAAATAAAAACGAATTCCATTGTGGAAATCATTATTAGGAATTGAATTAGGCTTACCACATAAAAACGCTATTTATTTCGACGACAAACGACGAACAACAATTTATAATTTATTTTGGTTTATTTTCTTCTCCCATATTCATGGCGTTTCCCATTCTCCATTATGTTTCCTGAACTTCGCTTTCCAAAATGAAAATGTTCAATTTTTACCAAAAAAAAACCAAAACAAAATCATCGCCCCTTCCATTTCACAAAATCACAATCAATTAATACCAAAACCACCATCCATCGGCTATTGGGCTAATTAAGACAAGGAATGTCACACAGATGTAGATTGCTCAAGCGATAAATCTTGCATGAAGAATATTTGTGTGGATCCATGCACGATACGTGACACGTGCGGTAAAAATGCTTTATGTAAAACCGAATTACATCGGCCCCGATGCTCCTGTCCAAGTTGTTATATTGGCCGAGCTAATGTTGAATGTAGACCAGATCCACAATGTGATGCAAATACATCACCGCGACCAAATGATATGGTCATTACGTCATGTACGAATGATGCAGATTGCTATGAATCGTTGGCATGCAATCGATTTGGTCAATGCACTGATCCATGTGATAGTTCGAATTTTGTATGTGATACAAATAAGAAATGTGAAACGCGTCGCCATCGGCCAATGTGCGTATGTAAATCTGGATTTGTAGTTAATGAATATGGTGAATTGATATGTGCACCAGATAAACGAGAATGTTCCCGAGATGATGAATGTGCATCAAATATGGCATGCATTGATTTACGTTGCCAAAATCCATGTGCAGCTGTAACACGTGGTACAGCACCATGTGCCGCTAATAAAACGTGTCAAGTACAGGATCACAAACCGATTTGCATTTGCATGAAAGACTGCATTGCATCGATATCAATCTGCTTAAAAGACAGCGGTTGTCCAGCTGGTTTGGCTTGCCGAAACTATCAATGTATTAATCCATGTGATCTCGCTTCATGTGCCGCTAACTCACCTTGCTTTGTGGAAGATCATAAACCCATTTGCAAATTCTGTCCATCAGGATTTGTGGCTGACTCAAAGACTGGATGTCAAAAAGGTAAAACACAAATTACGAACCAAAAAAAAAAAAAAAAAATACATACACACCAAAGAAATCTCAACCCTCTCCCTCTCAAAAAAGGACAAAACAAAAACCAAATAGAATCTGTTCTCCGGGTTTTTTCTCTCTCAACAACTCGTATTTAAATCTAATGGCGCAAAAATGTTTAAATTTGCCTTAATTCTTACTTTACGCCACGCTATCCTTACCTCTCTTTTTTATCTCTCACTCTCTGTCTCTGTCTCTCAATTTTATTTCACTTTTTAATTTATCATCGCATATTTTAAATGTGTGAGTCTTCAAATTCTTTGTCTTGCTTCCTTTTTCGAAATTTGTTGCCTGTTGCTGTTGTACTGGAATGCCTCCTTCGAATTCTGGTCTTTTTTATTTGTCTATCGTTTTCCATTCTCTTTCAATTTATTACATTTGATCTCTATAAATGGTTGAGTAAGGCTCTTCATATGAATTGTAATCCAAAAAAAAAAAAAAACCGAAGATCCATGTCCTGTTTTGACATTTACGACAATCAAGAAATACACTAAACACATTTTTCGAATTTTTTATTCGATTTTAAATATTATTTATCGACAAAACAACAGTCCACAGCTATCCAACCATAACAGAGAAAACAAGAAACATAAAAAAACTGATTTCAAATTCAAAAATCAATTAAAACCCAAACCAATCACACACGCTCGTGCTCACTATGTGTTGTTACTCACAATATTATTTTCTTAAGCTCAAAATCTAATCAAAGCATGTTTTCTAACACCAAAAAATAAAATAAACAAACAAACTCAACCTCTTAATTCCTAACTCTTTCTAACTTCAGAAAAATTATATACGATCGACAAAATTTTTGACCATTGAAATGAATTTCGCTACCAGAGACGTTTTACGCAATCGACGATATTTAGAGTTTATTCTTTTTCCATTAAGCCCAATAGTTTCTATCGCACACCAAACACTGTTTTGAAATCAGAAAAAGCACGTCCGCAATATTAAATTACAACTTAACTTTGATTTTCGCTTTGGAACGGTTGGGCGACCTTTTACACAATTTCTTTTTGATTTGCAAATTTGTGTTTCACTTGAAATTATTATATTTTCTACCTTTTTTTATTAATTTGAATGACTGTAAATATGTATATAGCCACCAATCCTAATAATAGTTTATTATGTATACCAAAAATGAAATCAACGAATATAGCAGCCGACATCAATAATGCGCAGAATGGAAATTGTTCAAAACACCAGGATTGTAATGAAAATTTATTATGTGTCATGAATCAATGTAGAGACATGTGCCAATCATCATGCGGTGAAAATGCTCAATGCATTGTTAAAATGCATACAATTAGTTGTAAATGTCCGGCAAATTATACTGGCAATCCTTTATCAAAATGTTATCCTATTGAACCAATTCAAGCAAAGAATACATCTAAAATTGAAATTGAAAATTCAAAAACAACTGAAGCTTCCATTCAACAAACGGGAAGCACTGAACACATTAAAAAACCAAATCAAATGACAACACAATTTCCTAAAGTTTCTAATTATACAGACAATTATCCAGACATTGAAGCAAGAACAACGACCGTTGACATTAATGCACTGACAGAAAAACCAGATGAAACGAATGATTTCGAAACGACCACAAATTACAAAGACATTAAATTTTACACAAGATATGATAGAAAAGAAATAACGGAATATGAATTCGGACACACAAAAGACAAACAAGAAAATATTACGACCGTCATCCCTGAGGATGGGTCCATATCCACAACGAGAACATCTGATTTAACCGACTCCACACAAAACAATGATACTGAGTATACAACCATATCAACTCGTACCGAGTTCTACACAAGTACTATGACTTCTAGTTCGGGAACTATCGATTCAAGAATTACTACCGAGCCGCATGATACGTTAACCACTGCCATAAATGAACCCACAACAATCAGGGACGTATATGCAA